>JAPQRP010000029.1:22917182-22934000 GCA_037367295.1 Apogon hyalosoma | reverse complement strand
AATAAGGTGTGCTTGTGTTGGAATTCAACAGACACAGGAATGGAATGACTGTCATACATGCAGACATGCTGATTTCAGAGGAAATTGCAGTGGCCTTTTCATTTTTTTTCAGAGCTGTATTGTAGTTACAGAGAGAAAATTTCAGAAAGATTGCAGCTTGAACCTTTTGTGGCAACAGTGGGAATGGGTTAAACATTAACATTAGTAACAACACAAGTAATAGTGATGAAGAGCATTTCAGACTTGTAGAAAACCAAGACTGTCAGGGAGATCAGCAGTGATTCAGAGTCATCAGTTCAGTTCATGTTTCTGTCTTCTCCACTAGGTTGTAATGGACCAACGCTCCTACAGATCCCAGAATCCCAAGTCCAGCTACAAGCACCCCTTGGAGTATCAACCAGATAGAAATGATGATGGAAGAAGATACCATGAGGCAAAGCGCAGGAAACCAGATGAGCACGAACATTATCAGTCTCACTCCAGGTCATTTGCAGGGAAATATACACCCAGCTCTGGATCTCTTAGCACCAGAAGGGAGCTGTATGAAAAAGACTTTCCTTTGTACAAACAGCCTGTAGAAATAGGATGTTTTTCCCTTGATTGTAACAGAAGATTTTTTAATGATGGGAGGCAGATGAGATATTATGTAGAACCTGACAGGAATCCTAACTTTGATCTGAGGGATGGATACAAAGACCGCTTTACAAAGAGAGATGAAACCCTGAAGGAGAAGCTGGACCACATCCTGAGGTGGATCGTGTCTAACAGATCAAAGCTCAACTCAAAGGGGGCCGCAGCCTCATCATCGTAAGTGTCATATGTAGTATACAAGGGTCAAGAATCTATAGACAAATGCACCACACATTCAGAACTCCTGCCAACAATAACTGTGTCTCCTCTTGGATATCACTCTGTTCTTTTCTGCAGTGCTATCGATTTTGACTTTGTGACATGGCGTGGTCATTTAACAAAGCTGCTGTGTACGCCCTATGAGACGCGAGAGGGCTGGATGCTGGCCGTCACCAGGTTTGAAGGCACCATCTACATCAGTGAAGTGGAAACAGAGGCAGCCCGTAGAGATCGTGAGAATCGCACGGAGAAGCATGAGGAAATGATGTACTGGGGATACAAGTTTGAGCAGTACACCTGTTCAGGTAGATATGCTTTCATAATAGTATTATAGTATATTGTTTTGCAAGGTGTCAGCTGATTACTGTTTACTGGATCTGACTTTCACATTTTTATGATGATTATGATGAGTATTTCTGTTTTTTAATCTGATTAAATGAATGAATTGATGAGTAAGGGCTGAGCAACACTGAAGTGAGAAAAGAACATTTATTTATTATTACTTATTTATAAGTTTCTGTGTGAAAACTCACAAGAAATATTGTTGAAATCGTGTAAATTATGTGATTTGATTTTCAGTTAAAGGCATTTAGTGGAGTTTTGCTTTGGAATTTCTCTAAAAGTTGATACCAAGATTTTAACTATTTCATGCATGAATTATGTGAACATTAGTCAAGGTTTTTGTCCTGATTGTTTTTATTCCTCTTTAGGCATAAAAAAAGCATTCATTCATTCATTATCTGAACCTGCTTTATCCTCACTAGGGTCACAGAGGTTGCTGGAGCCTATCCCAACTGCTTATGGGCGAAGGTGAAAAAACAAAAAAAACAGTTGCAGTTAGAAAAAAAACCCAATGTGATTGAATTTTTTTAATGAACCTATTTTTCATGGAGTTACATGTCCACTCAACTGGACACTATGTGTTTAATTTTTGAAGCAAAGAAACATCTATTTAAAATGTGAGATCAGAAAATGAGAAAATGCATGAAAACTATGAAATAAAACATTTTTAATGCAGATAATCTGGTAGTTTCTTACATTTTAACATACTTTAATACTAGTTATAACTCATTTCATGGAGATAATATGCAGAAAAAATGTTTTTGTTTAAAAAAAACTATTAATTACAATCTAATTACAATTAGCAATTGATTTACACTAAACATGTTACTGTAGATCAGGTTTATCAAGAACAGCAAAGTTACAGTAATGGTATGAATTTCAGTGTGTGGGATTGGGCATAAGTGTCCACTTTGTCGGCTGGTATGCAAGTAAAACAACAAAATCCATGAAAATACAAGAGAACAGCTGGAGAATAACTGTCCACTGTAGTGACCACTTTGCATGAAAGGGTTAATATTTGCCACAAATGTATCTCAAATGTTGGTCGTTGATCTCCATGATTACTAACAATTGGTGCTGTATCAAATTTCTGTGATTTCAGTCACTTTTCCCTTACAGTAAAAACATTTGGTGTTACATTTAATCACATTAGTAAAGTCCATATCATTTAATTTCAGTTCACTTCAATATAATCATTATTATACAGTAAACAGAACCTGTGCAGCAAACATTGTTTGTAGCTCCTTGAACTAGTGAAGTGGGTTTTCATTTTCAGTCTCTGATGTTCATGCAGTTCTTGTCTGAAGTAATCTGTTATTATTATTATTATTGTTATTATAAAAGATCAGTTAAAAGCAGTTATAATCCACATGTATCAATATACTATTAACCCTTTAAGCTTTTTTTTAAGATTCAGTTTTGATATCAAGGTTTCAAAAGGCTGCAGTTATGTTGCTTGTTGGAATGTTGTGACTTTGGGATTAAAGAGTCAATATGATCATGTAACTAAATAGACCACATCAGCAGCCAGTTCATTGTGCACATAGAGGTAATGAGTGAAGAAAGAATCCAAGGTTTTTCACTAAGGATGTCTGAAGTGTGTTCTTGGGGCCAGAGTTCAGACTCAGAGTTGAAGTGTCACTGGGTAGAAGCTATTTCTGAACTGGAATCTCCATCTTGAGGGCAACAGTGTGAATAGTCTTTTGTAGGAGTGAAAGGGTGTTTTTGGAAGCGACATCCCCTCTCTAGGCAGCGTTCACTTTAGATGTTCTCTACTGATGTTTGCTGTTAATGATGTGCTGTGTGGGCGACAGTCGACAAATGCATATATACACCAATAAGCCATAATATTCTGAGCACTGACGGGTAATATTATTATTTCATTACAATGGAACCTTTCACTGGGTTGGAAATACTTTGCCTGTCAGTGGTCATAATGGTCTGGCCGACTGGTATAAAGTCAAACATAGGAGATGGTTTGTATAAAATAAAGTAAGAAGCATGTTAGTGATTAACTGGCTGACATAATTCTGACTTACAAGAGTAGTTTTAATTTTTCTCTCTTACAAAGTTTGTGTGTTTTTGGCACAAATTAGTTGTCATATATAGCTGCATATTGCACACATATCTGATAATATTGTTTAAATCACACACAAATATAGCCCAGTATTACAAATCACAAATTCCCCTCATGTTTTAACAATCTACTGAATCGAATGCAACAGAGGTTTGAAAAACTCATGACTGGCTTTTGTTCATTCCTTTAGACGACGTTGACGGTTCCCCTGACCCGAGTGGGGTGGTGAACACTAATGAGGCATTTTGCACAGTGGTACAGACTCGCCTCGCAGATCACAGACTTCTGTTTTCTGGTGAGGTCGACTGCCGAGATAAAGACCCCAACGCTCCGGCTCCTCCCGCCTGCTACATTGAGCTGAAAACCTCTGCAGAGATCTGCACCCCCAAACAGCGCAGTAACTTACACAGGTACATGTCTGACGAAACACTTCACTTTTCATTAGGGTGTGTAACTGTTTTGACAAGAATCTGGTGTTATGATACAAATCACAACACAAGGATTATGATATAACAAGGTGATGGTTTTTTTTGGTTCTTTTTTTAAAGGATTATTTCCTGGAAAAATGTAATTACACCAGAAATAAATAATGTAAATATATATTTTTTTCTCTTCGTAATATTAGTTTATATTTTTATGCTTATTTTCTTTAATGCCACTTCATTGTGTTTGTTTTTAATTTCCTAGTTAGATTATTCTATTTTAATTTTGATACATATTATATTCTCTTTGCATTCAATGTGGATGGCAAAGTAAGATTTTCATTGTACAGGGAAATCTGTTTCTTTACTGTACACACGACAATAAAACACTTTGAATCTTTGAAATATGCACAAATACTAAACACATTTTTATTTGATCAGAACAGGGTCTAATGTGATGTTACAAAACTTTCCTCTATAAAAACTTAAAAGTGCAGGATTTGTCTTTACCAATACAAAAAACACACAAAAATAAATGTATACATAAAATTATGTTTTACAAACCATACAGTTTAAGATCCTGCTCAAATGTTATTTTTGTGCAATCCCAACAAAACCTGACATCTGCCTCTCTCAGACAGTAAAAAGTGCTTTTAGGATGCTTGAAATTACGATTATTTAATCAAAGTGTTATCAATTTTAAAAAAAACTACATACATGACCTTCAATATCACAATACTACTTTTTTAAGTGTACAAACAGAGCAAACACCCATGTGAAAATATAAATAAAACAGCTTAAGGGATTCCCAAAAATATAAACAACAAATAAAAATAAGCTTCTGCCATGTCTGCATTTGAATAAATACCTAAAAATATCGATCTAGTGAAATATTGCAGAACTGATATTTTCTTGCACCTCTACTTCTCGTGTTGTGTCGTTGTTCTTTTTAGTACATTTTCTGTGTTTGGGTGGTACGCAGGTTCAAACTGCTTAAGTGGTGGGCCCAGTCTTTTCTACCCGGCGTCCCTCGTGTTGTAGCCGGTTTCAGGGATCATGATGGGGTGATCGTTGCTGTGGAGACGTTTCACATCTCTAAAATTTCACAGCTCATCAAGGTACAGTGTGTTTTTGTTAGAGAAATGAATGACAACCCTTCAGCTTTTAAATGTAAATTTACTGACACTGGTATGTAACACTGAACCCCTCTTTATTGTATGTTGTCAGAATGAGTACAACTGCTGGAAGCCGACGGTCTGCATGAACTTCTGCAGCGACTTCCTGTCTTTTGTGAAGCAAGTAGCTGCTGAAGACAATCCTCGGTGAGTGGACATGGTCGACTATTCTTAAACACAGGTGGTCCGTGTACATCGCAGCCATTCGATTTCTGTTTTGATATTAATAAATGAAAAATGGAAAACAAGCTCTTTCTGTCAAACTATATCCCTGCCTTCCAATTAGCCTCCTTCAACATCATGTTAGTATTCAGTCTTTTGTTTTAAAATTGGTAAACCAAAAAACGGCTTGTATCCTGTTATTTGTAATAAAATCGAAAAAACGAAAAATGGAATATGAGTCGTTTTCGTTTTTATTGATATCAAAACGGAAATCGAATGGCTGTGACGTACACAGACCGACCCTTATCCCTCGGTCACTGAGTTGTTTTGTTCCTCCAGTGTGGTGTACCTGTTCTCCTGGGAACCCCGGAGAGATGTGACCTACTCCGTCCACAGGGACTCTGAGTTTTCCTTCCTGCCTCACTGGTATGTAGAGGAGATGACCAGAAGACCAGATTCACACTCTCAACCCTGATTTTGAAGTAGGACTGTACAGAAAATGGAAATCTCCAATGGAGCGTTTTCTACCAAAATGTTTATATGTATGGTTTTACTTTGAATTCACAAATTAATTTACTGTAAATGATAAAATGCTTCTCCATTACCTTTAGAAGTAACTTTGTCATAGAATGTTGCATTTGTTTTGTTTTTTTAATGATCCACCACTTTCATAACAGCATTATTATTGTATTCAAACTTTATTTAAGGGTTACATCAATAATTTAACTTGTGAAAACAATAATACGTTAAAGGATTTCATGTGTTAAATTAATTGTGGTTTGTAAATACATGAAGACAACTTCAAGTAAGATTTGTTTTAAGTATTTTCATATTAAACCATTTTCAAAACAGTACAAAGATGTCAAGTTCTTGTCTAAACTTTACAAAAAGGAATGAATGACTTATACAGAAGACAGTAAAAAGCATGACCAGAATTGAGCTCCTTAACCATTAAATGCACTTGTTTGGTCCTTTTGCTTTGGTTGAATTAGTCAAACTTTGTTGTTCGGGTTTTTTGTTTGTTTTATTTTTTTGCTGTATTTCAGACACCTGCCATTCAAAGTCTCCATTTTTTGTCTTATTTATAACTCCGTAGCACAGACATTAGCAGCTAATCTTGGACCTCTTGTAGACTTATTTAAGTGCACCTGTGAAACAAGGTCTGAGAAAAGTCAATCCACAACATGGATGGCTTTAACTTTCATTAACATATATATTGTGATTTTGCAGCATATTAAAGGTTCAGCAGAAAAGTATAAAAGCAAACTGAAGTCACAACAAAGATAAGTTAACTGTGAAGGAGCTCAAATCTGGTTTTTAAAATTTTCAGTTAAGAGTGAAAACAAACAGAAAATCAATCAGTAAGGGTGGAGTTAACACTGAACACTGTAAATTAATGCGAGCCCTGACAAGCTCAACCTATAACGAACACCTGCATGACAAAGTGTTCACACTGACCCGAGTAGTCATGAGGACAGTAGACAAATACACCAGTGCATCATGGGTTTGTTTACATAAACAGTCACAGCACTAAGTTATGTTTGAGTAGTTCACTGTGATACCAGTTAGAGGCACTTAGCACCAACTCCCGTATTTATACATATCCAACTGTTCACACCCATTTATATTAACATAATCTGATTAAAATCATACCACTACTGAACTGAGAGGAAAGTAGTTGCAGATTTTAAATGTAAACTATATCTCATTTATGCTATTACTGATCAGTTTTCATAAGTTTGCACTTTTAAAAAAAAAAGTATGACATAAATTTGTGACAAGCCAATCTTCTAAAACAGCAAACGTCATTCAATTCAGAGTTAAAAACATAAGACACAGAGGGTGAAGAGGAATCAGGTGGTTTAGTTGAAGGTGATATGTTTCATTTAAGTAAAGGTTGGTAACTTGGGCAGCATTCGCAATAAACTCATTGTAGGTGATATTCCCGAATGAAGGAAAACCTGTGATACATTTTGCCTTCAGTTTCCAACATGTACATGCTTTAAATGTCAAAAAACTGTGCCTCTTTAGTTGTCTAATTAATTTTTGACTCAGGCAAAACCCATCCTTGTCTATCATACTGTAATGGTTTGGGTTATGTGAATCCCAGCTGCTGTAAAAGCACTTCAGCTACGTTCACACTGCCAGCGTTAGTGCTCAGTTCTGATTTACAGCTCATGTGACTTGTTTGTTTGGCGTTCACATTTTTTGTGGCCAATATCAGATTCCAGATCATTCTCTTGTTAAAGTACTGATACACAGTGAAAACACTCCACTAAGGTAAAAGTTGTGCATTCAAAGCCTTACTTTTAAGAATCAATATTCATTGCACAATAAAACGGTACCTGTCAGTGTTTTATTATTACATGATGTTTTGGATTTATTCTACTTTATACAATGCAAGTGACTTCTGACAAATTAATGAATTTTGATGTCACCTTTCAGACTGAGGTCACATTAAAAACAAACAAAAAAAAAACCCTCATCTGATTCAGGACCAGAGTTACAAAGATCAGATTCTGTGTGATCGGTCTTGAAAAACCATAAATGCGAAATATGAGTGAAAATATCAGATGCGACACTTGTGCCTGCAGTGTGAACGCAGCCTTAGAAAGAAACTGACCTCCAGTGATTAAACCACTTGTTAATAAAGAGGACGTACTGGAAATATCACAGCCGCCTGAAACTAGTCCTTTTACATATTGTAAAAGTTTAAGGTATGAATCCTACTGACACTGACTGAAGGTGTAATCTGGTTCCTGGCTTTATGACGACCAGGCTATTTAACTTAATGTCTCATTTCTTCAGTTTCTTGTTCAGGCCCATGACTTTGAATGTGGTCGCCGTGATCTTTTCATACACAACAAACATGAGGGCAGCTGTCAGTACCGTCTGCAGCAGCTTTGCCTCCAGGCCTTTGTACAACCCGAGAAATCCGTGCCGCCTGTAACACACGAAAAACATGTAAAGTATGAACAGCTATCTCGAGAATGTGTTTTTGTTGATGTATGTAGCAACACTCACTTGATTCTGTCCATGAGCAGAGTCAAAACGTTGGAGAGGCTTCCCAAGACGCCACCGCTGCCCTCAAATTTATGCTGACCGAACTGAGGAGAAAACGTCCAGTTGGTTATGGAATTTGCTAGGTATAGGAATGATCTGAACACAAAGGTTAATTTTCATAGTATTTACCCTTAGAATGGCCTGAACTGTCTGCAGGGGATACGTAGCTGTGGTAGCGATGGCCTTAGCGATGGCTCCGATGAGGAATATCTCTGCTGAGGATATCTGAGGAAGGGCACAAAGATTGAACCTACACGCACATAATTACAAGACATTATTAGGCAGAGTTATTGAACTTTTTGTATATTATGCATCAGTCCTACTATATCTACGGTAAATATTGAGGGACAAAACAGTAGCACTATGACATCTCCCTTTTTTCCTTTTTCAAATGTTCAAATGGAAGATGTGGCCTATGCCATTAAATTGGCTTAAATAAATCTTTGCCAGTGGCACACCATTATATTTTCCTAGTGTCTTTTTGTTATAACTAAAGCTGAAAATCAATACAAAATGGTACTTAAATGAAATAACTAGTTCAAGATAACCTGAATCGTGATTGGTAAGTTGCAATTTGTCAATTTCTTTCCACAAAACTCACCAGAAGTCACAATTTAAAGGGTTATTTTGCAAAATTTTCCTCTGGGGGACCATGCCCCCAGACCCCCCTAGTGTTGCTAGGTTACCGACACAGCACTGCTGCTACAAAAATGTCTAGGGGAAACACTGATTAGTGATAACTCAAATGGTCTTTTATAATGAATGGAAATATATTATTCTACTCAGTAATTCATCATTATTGGAGACAGAAATGTTAAAAGTAAGATATACAAGACAGATGTCCAGGTCAGAAATGAATCTGAATGAATGAATCTGGTGACTGTGAGGAAAAAAAAAATACTGACATAATGTGAAATTACATAATATTATTTGTGTTAATGAAGGTAGAAACAACACTTTAAGAGCAAAGCAGATTGTTTGCTTTCATGTACATGACACAAATAGCTGCAAAGTTTATTTCTGTAAAAATGTCATCTTTCTATTTTTTTAGTGTCATAACCACACTTGCGCATTTCTTTAAAAATACTTATGTTAACTTATACCTTATTCAAATGTGCAATACAGTGACAGAAAAAAATATTATAGACCATCAAAAGCAATGGTTCTGCAATCCAGTACTATCCAGTACTGTGTGTCATGTGACTAAGACAGAGAAGAAAACATGGAATGCCTAAAAGCACAGTTTTTGTCAGTATAATCCCATAGATATTGATGTATGAACTGAAGTGATTTTGGTTATTATCAAGAAAACCATGTAAAATGGATAGATATCAGCTCTGAAATTAAACTCTTATGAGCTATTTTTGTTATCATTATATTTGTCCAAACAAATGTACTTCTAGTTTTACCAGGCATTAAAATGAGCAAAAAACTGAAGAAAACAAGGGTGGTCTAATAATTTTTTCCATAACTGTATTTCACAATTATCATTCCCTTGTGTGACGTAAAAAGTATCCTAGAGGAAAACCATAACTCCATCTAAATAAGAAGTATGTAATTTAATAGATAAGCTTAACAGTACTCTACTGTGTATTCCTGTAAAACCAAACATCAAGTAATTTTTAGCCTCACAAAATTAGCTTCGTAGTCATTATGGTTATGATTGTAGAGCACTAACTGTGCCAACTTACACAGTCCATTCTCCAGTTTACATATTGAACAGAAAATTGATTATACGTCAGTGAGTCACGGTTCATTCACGTGTTCTTGATTCAGAAACTGTTATCATCTGACCTTCCTGCCTCCTTTTCCTGCCTTCCTCTTCATGGCCTCATAGAACATGAACTGCACTGCGGGGTTGAGGACGAGGATGAGCGAGGGCAGGGTCCCGTTCCACAGTGTCCTCACCCCTTCTGTGGCGATGATCTGTGAGAAGGCATCTGAGACGCAAACGCAACAGAGTTTCACATGTGCACAAACCAAAAAGCATGTCTGACTTATTAGACCGATCTAATCTCCAGGAACACACCATATATGCCTCTGTAGCGGGTCTGCTGCAGGTCTTCATTTCTGAACTTTGCCCCCTGCAGCTTCAGTCGGGTGTTGACCACCCACATGGGAGTGGTCAGGATCACATTCACTACCCCTGCATCAACAACACACAGTTAGCTCCCTTCAGTCATTCTTACATCTCTCTGTTTTATAGATTTTACTCTGGGGTTTTACCGGATATGACGCCAATGAGCAGGTCTTTTCCAGGTCTAGACCCACGTGGACTAGCAGTGGTGAGCTTCTTCAGGGTGTTGAAGGTATAGAAGTACACAAAGTTGGAGCAGCAGAGACTGGAGATAACTGGGAACCAACCTCTGTACAAAGACAGTCTGGGAGGAGTAGCAGAGTCTTTTTAACAAACTGGGCTGTTTTTTTTAAAAACACTTTTAAAGAGGAGACAAGAGGTATAGTTTTTGATTTGGTTTGTTTGTTAACACTCTAGCAGCAAAACTATTAGTTGAACTCATGCCAAACTGGGTTTATAGATTGCCAGTGACCCAGAATAGATCTGATTACATTTTGGGAAAAGTAGGTCAAAGTTCAAATTTTTAGATCTTTTTTTTCTCCCATTTACTTATAATGGGTGAAATTTCACATGTCTATAAAGACATCAATTTTGTCTCAGTTTATTTCAAACTTGGCACATATGTATGATATGCTGACATCACCACACGCAAAGACATGATGACATCAGCTGGAATAACGCCAAAATAACCTACAATACATGTGAGGGGCGGGGTTTGTTATACCTGGCACCACTTGTTTTAGTTTTATTTTACAACCCCAGGCATCTCTTTGGTATAAAAAGGCCAGAAAAGCAAAAAAAAACACAAGGGACTAACCAAAACTAACAACAAATTCATAAATACAATACATTTAAATGCATTTATATCTTAAATTATGTGTGTTTTGGTAGAGAGTATGTATTAAAGTCAGGTGTTACCTTGTTAAAAATGTGAGCAACCAGGCATGCTTTATGAAATCTTAATACTACGAATCGTTAGCCTCAGAGCATAATTGCCTAAGTAATATTTTTTCAGGTCGTAGCCAATGATGCAAAATGAAGCAGCAGTGTTTGGAGACTAAACTTAAGCAGATATCACAATCTGGCCAAAAATATGACTTAGGCAATTATGCTATGAGGCTAACGATATGTATAATGTGCAATAGAATACTTACAGGCCTTCTTCTTTTGCAATCTCAGCCAGGATGACGGGGGTGGATTTCGATTTCCGACTCTCATCCACTTTGGGAGAAACACAAAAGTAGCAAATGTCAGAGAACAGGCCTTGGTTTAATGCTAAAATGCTGATCCTCATGAAGACCATGTCATTCCAGTCCAAAACTTCAGGGTTAAAAGGATGTACAGGTTTCTGTTGGACCTGATCTGGACTTTTCTTAATCTGTCTTTTCAATATCCCTCAATTTCATGGAAGTGTGACATACAAGGACTAGCAGCTGAGGATATTATTTTAGAAAAAAGTTACAGTGAAATTGCTTTGTCCATAAAAAAAACAAAAACCTATATATTCCCTCACCTTTCTTACCATCAGTGTAACCAAGACTAAAAACATGACGATTGATTTCAAGAAAAATCCTCCAGCATTGTCTCCTGTCGTCATCGAGACAAATGGATGATTACAAGTTTCTTTATACTGAACTGAGCTTTGATTAATGTGTTGATGGCGGCAGCAAAAACAAAAACCCACCAATGTATGTATTTTATTGTAAGATTTGTGTTTGTAATGTTGACCAGACTTCTATGATTTTATTGGTCCTGTATAATCAGTTTTGTTTTTTTTAAATTTGCAAATATAGGTATATATATGTGTGTTTTGAAGTAGATGACACCCATTATCCTTGTTTTATAAACTCAAGCTCCACTGCTTACTTATACCCTCTATGTCTATAGTCCTAATATGGCATTTGCATCCGTCTTTAATTGGACACTCCTTTTGTCTCTGTTAACACAGTACAATTGACCATGAGCCACCTATTCATTTGCAAAATTCATCTTTTCAGTTACTCTAATAGTTGGACAGTTTGTGGATGTGCAGGATTGGGCATTTTTCTTGTAATTTTTTCATTTTTTCCATGTTTCATACTGCTGGACATCTATTTCCTGATAACCCTGATGAGCCGCCATTAGAGAAATACATTGATCTACATTTAGAGTGAAGTAAAGTTCTTCAATACGACAGTTCGAAGGAGTTCTTGACCTGTATTTTCATGAACCTTGGACGTAGGCGAAGGTGTGCTAGAACCTATTTAGATTTAGATCAGATTGTTGTTTTATTGCCCCGCGACCCTAGTGAGGATACAGCGGGTTCAGATAATGAATGAATGAATGTTGTTTTATTGCATCAGTACTCACATTTTCTTTTATTCGCTGGTTTGGATCACTGTCATTTAGAAAGAATAACTGACAACAAAGTATTGAAAAAATGTGAAGTATAAGCGCAGACATAATTTTGCATTATCTCCCATAACTTTACATGGTGAGTGTTTGAAGAGGTTCTGTCAATGTTAGCTAACATGAGCCCATCCACTCCACAGTGAGTTTGTGGTGCTTTCGTCTGGTCGCCAACAAAAACACAGAAGAATTCCTATGGCCCTGCTGTGATCTGTTGTTTTTTAATGAGTCAATACTGATGGATCGATTTATGATTGTTTTGTTGGTGGCACTTCATGCTCTTCTATTGGCTGCACCCCATTTGCCCTCCCTTGGTGACTGTAAATATTTCATGAACTATATTATTCTTTAAACTGGAGTATTTCAGTAGCACCCAAGCCAAACATTAACTCCATCTGCAGATACTTGTGACATGTAAATAAAGGAAAAGTGGAATGACAGAATAAAGCACCTATGAGGTATGACCAAAAGTTTACTTCTTGGGATCAATGGGTCAGCCTTAATATGAGGTTCACATGTAAACTTATTAAACTGTGTTTGCTGCTTTATCAGTTCACCTCTGACCAAGATGATAACACCTCCAACTCACCCTGCAGTCTGCTTTTAGCCGTGTCCAGAGGGAAGAAGACGGTCATAGCTGTCACACTCCCCTGAAATAAAACCCAATATGACTGACACTGTGTGGTACAGGTTACATTAAGTCAACACAGACTAAAAGCTCGGTTGTTGCTCTGCACATTTAGTCAGTAACACAACTTCAAACGTGACAGTTCAAGTAAATGTGTCCTGTTTGTGTGTGCTCACCGCTGCACCTGCCACAGCATGAACCAGAGTCTCGTAGGACAGAAGGCCGACCGCCGAGCCGCCGTTGCCGGACATGTCTGCAGCCTCTCCCGGTCAGACGAACCGAACAGCCCACGGTGAAGGCACAGAGCACTTCTTCTAGCTGTGAGACTACTTGGCGGTTTAAAGAACCTATTAAAGATAGCAAATCATTAGGCTCTGAACTCTAAAGGCGAGAAGAGAAAGAAAGCTATGTAGAAAAAACAGGTAAAACTAGGTTTCTCCGGTTTCCTCCCAGTCCCCATTCATTGGCTGCTGCCGGTGGTTCGTTCGCTCTTCTTCTACGGACCCTAAGACCGCCTCTTCTTCTTCTACGCCTTCTTTTCCCGGCTTCTTCCTGCTCTTGACAGCACATGTGTACACATTACTGACCCCTACTGCACCGGAGGATAAACACATACGCATACCTTCTAACTTAGTCTTCTAAACAGAACACATACAGCAAGATTTGATTTCAAGTAAAATAAAATTATAACCTATAAGAAATAATATATATATTTTTTGCTTTTGAGTGACAAAAAAAGTAAAATTACTATTAATGAAAATGTGAATAACCTGAACAACCATGTACAACCTGAGATTTGTTCAGAAAAATAAGTGCAATATTAACAATACTATGTCAGAACTTATTATTGACACAACAAATGATTTAGTAACAGATGTTATATCGTTAAAAATTGCACTTATTTTTCTTAAGACATTTGAGGTTGTTAATATTCATTCACATTTTATTGTGAATAGATAGTTTGTGAATGTAAATATTTTTATAACATAATTTTGCTTTTTCTAATAATGATGATGATGGCCATTGGTGTCTTAGAAAGTTATATCAACAGATAATATAACTAAGCAGTTATAAAATATATATTAGAATATAGTTTTTATTTATTTGCTTGTTTTTATTAATCAAACACACTTAACTTACATGTAATATCAACCTTTCAATCATAATTATCATCATTATACACATTGTGCTTATTTATTTATATTTATTATAGCAACAGAAGTAAGTGAACACTGAAAAATTAGTAAAATATGTGATTTTGAAATAAAGTAAACCCAATTTCCTGACTGTTACTGTTTCTGACTGTTATTAACCCTCTGACAGCTAAAAAGTCACTAACAGTGTCTGCTGATCTATGTTTAATCATGTTTCAACCACTAATCCCATCAATACATTGAAATAATTCAGGTAAAATGCAGTTTCTCAGCTTTTCGCTGACATCATTAATGAGTTCTTTGGACGTTCAGAGGCTCCCTAACAAATGTGGGAACATCATCTCCTGTAAACAACCCATGTAGTTTGACACTTAACAGTGGTTGTAGATCCTTGTTTTGATATTCAGTTAATGATATATTTTCCTGAAAAAGTCACTTTTTCTTCAGTTTTGTCTATTTTGATATAGTAAATTTCAAATTTACTCTAAAGTGTAATGAATAGCCATACGGTCTGTGAAGATGCAGACAAATACTTTATTTTTCCTGAAAAATGCATTTGAATGAATGATAAATCACTCAGGAACGGTTAAATGTAGAGGAAAAATTATTTGGAAGTTACCACCAAAATAGTTATAGGTCTGTTTAAAAATGATAAATATAGAGGATAATATTATAATAAAAGGTGATAAATCTTTTAAGAAAAGTTAAATGGAGAGAAATATTTATGTGGGAACTGCCATTAAAGTTGCACTGGGCTTTATGGGTTAATTGGATCAGGCTGTTTTTGCATATTTAGGTAAAGCAACAGGAAACAGAAATATTTTAATCATGGATGACTGAGTGCCAGACGCTGATTTGGAGATAAAGCTACCAGCTGACAGCAGCGAACTGGACTTTGCCTTTGTTTTATGGCTCTGAGCTGCTGATAAGTTGACGCCCAGAGCTCACATTGTTTCCTCGGGTCCTGGTTGATGGGAGTAGGGGGTAAAAAGAGAGACAGAAAAGGACGGATTTGTATTGAGCTCACACTTTGAATAAAAAAAATGTCGAGGTACCACAAAGCAGCCATCGACGGGTACTTGGATCTGCTGAAGGAAGCCACGAGAAAGGACCTGAACACTAAGGATGAGGATGGCATGACTCCCACCTTACTGGCAGCTTTCCATGGACACGTCGATGCTCTTCAGCTCATATGCAGCAGAGGGTGAGCACATGCACTCTCCTCCAGCCCTTTTATTTATTTATTTATTTTTTTTAAATTTTCACCATAAAAAATACCAACATTAAAAATCATAGATCAGTGTAATTTGATACAGTTTCTATTGTAATATTAATGTAACGCCTTGAACCATTGGATCAACATGTTGGTTTTCTCTGATTGTTCTTTATAAACTTTTTCGAGAACATTTGCTGAACTAAACCCCCCTCACCCACAGTGTTTAATCAACCGAAGCCATTCTGTAAAACAATAGGGCCCTTCATTTCTCCTCAACCCCACCTCCTCCATCTCCCATTCAGAGAAACAAAAGACACACTGCAGCTTTTCTTTTTCTTTTTTTTTTTTCCAAAAAAAATGCTTTTCACTCTTAGGTTTACAAAAGATATAAATAACTTCAGCGTTTTCATTTCTGCCTCAGTCATTACCAAAGTGGGTTTTATGACGAGCAGTTTGAGATACAAGCAATCTAGACGTTTATTGCACTGACAATGAGGACTTTATATCCTAATAGTTCACCAATTAACTGAAACCATGGTTTATATTTTGGGTTTTTCAACTCAGTATTAAGGAAGAAATCTTAATGTTAACACTAGTGAAGCAAAAAACAGAAATGAAATCCATTTAAATCTAGTCTGAAGTACTTTATTTGTAATATCTGGACATTTCTCAAAGGTTTTTTTTTTTTTTTTTCAACTAGATGTTTTATTGTTATACTTTCTGGAAGACAAGCCTATATACTGCATGAGGAAAATGGTTTAACACTTTGGTCCAAATTTGAGCCAATTTGACATTTTTAACATGCCATTTTTAGCCTGAAATGTATTGGCTTTTCCTACAGTGATATAAAGTTCGCCAAACATCACCACCTGTGTGGGTCAAATTTGGGACCATGAAACATCATTGAACCAATTTGGACTTGTAAAATATAAAAATCATAATTTCTTAAACAAAACAATCCAACAATAATTGCTAAACGATGGCATAAACAATGGCAAAGAAATCGTCAATGCATACACAGGTTATTATGTTAATTTTACATTCACCTAATTGTTTTTTTTTTTGCAGGTTTAATACTAGTAGAGTTATACCAACAGATTTACAGTTGTGCTCATAAGTTTACATACCCTGACTGAATGCACATGGGATGGTCTTGAATGTTCCAACGTGACAATGATCCAAAACATCAGGCCAAGTCGACCTGTCATTGGAACAGCAGAAAAAAAGTGAAGGTGAAGGAGTGTCCATCTCAGTCTGCTGACCTC
>JAPQRP010000029.1:22887784-22917082 GCA_037367295.1 Apogon hyalosoma | reverse complement strand
GGATAGGCTCCAGTGACCCCCGTGACCCTAGTGAGGATAAAGCGGGCTCAGAAAATGGATGGATGGATGGATGGATGCTAGTTGGCTGTAATTTCAAAGTCTTGAAAATGTGAAATTCTGAGAATTAATGAGAGAATGGGTCTTAAACAAAATGAATATTTGTCTCAGAGTAACCAGATCTACTTCAAAACACATTCTGTACATTATAATACATTCACTTTTCAGGTTCTTTCTACAAATATATTGTATAAATGTACATAAACCAATATATGTGTAATAACACTTCAACATCAACTAACCAGTACTTCAGTTTTTTTCCCCAATTCATATTATTAAAGCATGTAAGATTTAACACATTTATTCTCTGAGGCAGATCATTTCTAAAAATAAATTGTAGACCATTGTTATGATGATTAACTGTAATGGTTAACAAGTGCCATGTTATCGCTGCTCTTACATTTTCTCTTGTGTTACACAGTGGTGATCCCAACAAGAGCGACATCTGGGGAAACACTCCGTTACACCACGCTGCAGCTAACGGCCACATGCACATCCTCAGCTTCCTCGTCAACTTCGGCGCTAATCTCTTTGCACTTGACAATGACTTCCACACAGCTATGGACATTGCCGCTTCACGTGACCGCATGGACTGTGTGCGCTTTCTAGATAACGCCGCCTCACAACAGACCAACCAACATGCGAAGAAGGTTGCCAGCCTAAAGAAGGAGGCGACCAAGGAAGCAGAGAGACGTGTCAAAGAATGTGAGAAGGTTAAGAAGAGACACCAGAGCAAGATGGATAAAATGTACCGAGGAGGAAACAGCGGGTCAGTTCCAGAGGACGGTGTGGCATCGGGAGTCTCAAATGGCAGCAACTTATCTGGTGTCAATGAGCAGTTCTCCAAGCTTATCGCCTCTGAAAAATCTGGCTCCCTAACTGCAAGGGTTAAAGGGACATTCCAGAAGAAGCTTGGAAAGAAAGACAAGAATACAATGCAGAGATCAGGACAAGATGGGAATGTTATTTTCGTCAAGCAAGAGAACGGATCATCTGAGAAGCCAGAGTTTTTAGATGTCTTCAGTGAGCAAGATGAGAGTATGTACGATGAAGATGGAGGGGCTGGTTTTGATAGTGCTGATGACAGCGAAGAACCAGGTCAAATCCAACAGTCCATCTTTAACCGGCCTGGCCTTGGAGGTCTCATATTCATGAAGAAGATGGGGCTGGAGTCAGATGACTTCCCCAGTGGCAACAATGAAAATCTCGGGTACCTGGTCCAGAACGAGTTGTTTGAGGCAGATGAAGATTTTGCTGGCTTAGATGGGTCAGGTGCTGGGGACATACCCTGGGAACAGGAAGATCTGGGACTGGATGATGATGAAGATGAGGAAACCTCTCCTTTGGATGCATTCCTGTCTGCCATCTCTTTGCCAGAGTTTGCCCTTGCATTCAGAAGAGAGCACCTGGACCTGGAGGCACTCATGCTTTGCTCTGATGATGACCTCAAAGGCATTCGCATCCAGTTGGGACCCAGGAAGAAGATCCTGGAAGCTGTCGCCCGCAGAAAGAGCGCCCTAGAAACTCCTGGCATTATAAAGGACAGCTGCCTGTAATAATAGACAAATAAATGCAACATAGAACAGTAGTTCTATTATAAACTATAAATGAGACTGTATCCATTGATAAGAGTGAACAAGTTGATTTTCTGGTTGATACTAATTGATTCAGAAAAGTGTTACCCAAGATGATCAGACTTGTACAGTAATAATCTGTTTAAACTCTTTGTGCCATAATATAGCCAATTACTTCCCTCCACAAGCCAGTCAAAAATCATGCGACTGGACAAGACAAAAAATCTGCATGAATAAGAATCGGATTAAAATGTAGTCCAACATCAGTGTAAAGACAACCAAGAGAGTTTTTGGAATTAAACAGATACAGATTTGTTGCATCCATACTGTGCTTATGCTTTTCTTTGTAAAAAAAAAACAAAAAACAAAAAACAGAATAACTGTGGATGATATGGTTGGTCTGTTTCTGTTGTCAACATAATGTTTGTGAATGAAATAATGAAATGGCTATTTTAATGGGTCTGCTAAATATACTACAACCCTATTGTCAAAAAATGTGTGTCTGTGAACATTTCCTTACTGCTCCGCAAATTACAAGTTACATCACACTGTAGGAGGCTGAACTACAGCAAAGTTGAAAATCTAATTAGGTTTTCTAAAAGTTTATAGATAAATTGTTTTGTGTTGTAAGTAAAACATATCAAATTAACAATATACATGTGACGCAACACCCGAGTGAGTTTTTTTTTGTTTTTTTTTTCACAAATTATTCTAGTTTAGTTCAGGATGAAATATAACGGAATCAGGAATCAGGAAGGAGTTAAATTATAGACGAGACATGATAAAATAAATAAAAACTTAAATTTTCTGTAATAGCTAGTGGCTATCTAACGACGTAGTTACTTACCAGGTAGTAAAAGTCACCTGTTTGGCTATATTTAAGTTCACTTCTCCCCTGATATAGATTCTATCTCAGCAGATACGTCTGATATTCACGTTATTACTGCCCCAACAGTGATTCTTCACAATGTAGAAGCAAAAAATCTGCGTTTCGGGAAAAACATAAAACGAAGAGGTGGAAGGTGGAAGCGAAACAGGAAGTTTGAGTAGGTACACTATCTTGACTTACGACGGAAGTGGGAGGGTCTTCCGGTGAGAGGCGTTAAATTCTGCTCTTAGCGACAGCTGCGAGTCTGGACTGTACGCGGGGGAGCGGGTCTACACCGTACCAGTCACGATTATGAATTTCAGGTAATATCACTGCAGTAACACCTGAAGGTTCAGCCTCACCCGCCTTTGCAGCAAACATATTCTCTTTAGACAATACAAATCTGTGAGTCGATAGAAAACAACTTTGCGCCGCCTCAGCTAAGCCTTATTAGGGAGCTAATAGACACAATCTCGGTTCGTCTCTCCGTTAATGCTCTTCTGCAAATTACCAAAACAAATCGCACCAGAACGCATTCATTGCATCTTTCTTATTCAACTTTCTTGTGTACTTCTAGTGGTTAAAATCTGAACTGAGCTGTTGACGTCAAACCGACCCTAACTGTTGGCACTCTTTGCCCCAGGCTTGCCTAGCATGCTGAGATATGGCTGAAATTGTTGCGGTCAACGCCGGTTTGCCCTCACCGTCTACTCTGAACGCCAGCTTCCCGGTTCAAGAAGGTGCTGTCACCACCTCTGCTGCCCCCCCTGCTCCTCTGAGTACGGAGGACTACCTGTTTGTGGAGACCAGGCACCCCAACACTGTCCTGCAGGGCCTCAACAGTCTGCGGCTCAACAATGCCTTCTGTGATGTGACTCTCTGCTGTGGAGGTCAGGAGTTCCCATGCCACCGCATTGTACTGGCTTCCTTTAGCTCTTACTTTCAGGTAATCGCATCCTTCCTCACAGACACCGATGATCCATATTGAGTCACCTAAAGCTTTGTTTTCAATCGTCTCCACAGGCAATGTTTTCCACAGACCTGATCGAGTCTAAACAGGAGCGTGTTGCCATTAATGGAGTTGAACCTCAGATGATTGGCATGCTGGTGAGCTACGCCTACACATCTGAGGTCTACATTTCTAAAGCAAACGTGCAGGTAAAGTGTCACTTCTTGCTTTCCTGTCTCCCCCTGCTGCCCTCTTTCAGGTGATATCTGCTGATAAACACATTTCATTTGGACTAGGCGCTGCTGGCAGCTGCCAACCTGCTGGATGTTATGGCTGTTCGAGAGGCCTGCTGTCGCTTTATGGAGCGTCAGATGGATGAGATGAACTGTGTGGGGATTCACTGCTTTGCTGAAGCACATTCTTGCAAGGTGCTGGAGAGACGCAGCATGGACTACATACTTGAGCACTTCAGCAGTGTGTATCAGCAGGTGGGTGACTGATGCAGCCATCTATTAAAAAGTTTGCAGCAGTGACAAAATGTATTATACAGCCTCCAGCATGGTGTATACGCCAAGAGAAGCTTCCCACTGTCAGCAGATGTGAGCATGGCAGCTTTATAAAGTCAGTTCAGTCAGCTTTTCCTCTCTAAATTACTATCAAAGTAGGAATTTAAGGTCTACTGGGTAAAGGCTATTGCTGCCTTGTTTACCATCATTCTAAGTGAACATGGCATTGTTGTGTTTTTCATGTGTGAAACCATCTGGGTAAAGATCTCTCCTTCCTGTCAGCAGTCATACCAAAGCCTAAGGCATTTATGACTTATGACAGGTTTCTTGTTCTAACTTCTCAAATGTCCCTCTGCCTCAGGAGGAGTTTCTGTCTCTATGTGTTGACAAACTGACGGAGATCCTTGGCAGCGACCATCTCAATGTACCCAAAGAGGAAATGGTTTTTGAGGCCGCCGTATTGTGGTTGAATAAATGTCCCTCTCGCAAACAGAGCTTTGAAAAGGTGAGTTTAATTGAAGACCTTTTTTTTTTTTTTTTTGTATCTGAGTTTGTGTACTGTTCATCTACAGCAGCAGAGTTCTGACCAGCAGACATGTCTGTGGTCTGCTCATGTGTACGGCTGTAATATGAGCATAACTCAAAGTTGTTGGAGCCATATAAAAGAGCCCTCGAGTCAGCAGCTGTTGATCTTTAAAAACCATAAATTTAAAGACTGTGTGTCTTTTGTCACTTTATCCTTGACAGGCAGTTAATTATTAAATAGAAAATGGATTCACTTATTTAAATATAGACTTATTTTATTTTGGTGTTATTTTGTGGACTGGAATATGTGTGCATTCAATAGCAGTATTTGTATTATTATACTACTACTACTACCACTACTACTACTACTACTACTAATAATAATATATTAGTAATATAATATCAATCATTATTATTATTATAATAATAGTGTCTGTTCATTCAGGATTAAACAAAAAAAAGACAGAGCTTTGTGACGTTGTAATTACACTTCTCTCCTTTCATTTGTTCCTTAAAGGTCTTAGAGCACATACGCCTGCCTCTTATCAGCCCCTACTACCTTCATGATGTGATCGAATCTCTGGACGTGGTGATGGAGAACCAGAGCTGCCAGAGGCTCATCTCCGAGGCCAAGGATTACCTGCTGCTAAAAGATCGCCGTGGAGAACTCTACTGTCCTCGAGCAAGGCCACGGAGGTCCACAGGTAAACCCACTCACATCTGTCCTATTTATCTGCATTAAACTGGAAGCCTTGTATGAGTAATGTGTCAGTCAGATTAGTAAAGCAGGGCTCTGGCTATAGGAGACTAATGTGGTGCATCAACTTGCTGCAGGACAAAAAAAAATAGAATACTTATTGAATAATTGTTTGGATGAAAAAGTAGTTGGCAAGACATGGCCATCACAGGAACAAAAAATTATATTTTTACTGTCAATTTAAATACTCGTCAAAAGAAGTATTCTGTCTAATGTTGGCCTTGTTAGCTTTAAGGGAGAAAGTTTACCGTTGCTTGGTAACCGTTGTCGTCACTCTCATTGGCTGTTGTGGTCCTGCATAGACAGTACTGATATAATCATCCAGATTTAAACTCCTGAATAGCAGTTCTATTTAGAAATTTTCAATCGGTGTGAATATGTTGGCAGGTCTAAGATTGGATCCTTAAACTGCTCACTTTATCAGATTCCTGGCTTAGATCAGTTTTCTCCAGAATATCGCAAGGGACCAATCTGAGGTAAATCATCCCACAACTCTCTGAGTCCGAGCCCGGCTTAAGTACATTTGTGTTTTGGTGTATTTGGGTTTTTTCCTCCAATTGTTAGCTTAAAATATTAGTGTCTTGGTAGATAAGAAATAAAGAAAATCGGTCGTGTAATAACATTTTTTTTTTTTTTTTAGGAAAGTACATTTGATGTCACACTCACTGCAGCAGGGTTGACAAAGCAATAGTCTATTACAGCTCACTACATCCCCACAGGGTGGAATAGTCTAAATTAACACCTATCAAAGGCCAACATGGCTCTTCTCACTCCCGTCTTCTCCCCTACTCGTGTTACCATGGCAACAGGGACAGCTGAAGTGATCGTGACAGTTGGCGGGGAGGATGACAAGGTGGTTCTGCGCAGCGTTGAGAGCTTCGATCCTGTAACAAATCAGTGGAAGAATCTGGCCTGCCTGCCCTTCGCTGTGAGCAAACACGGACTGGTCGTATCTGGTGAGTGAACTCCGTCCACTGCATACACAGCATGTCACTAATGTAAAATGTGTCTGCTCAGACATTAACGGGATGTAGTGCATATGAAGCAATGTGTTTCTTTCCCTGCTCTGTATGCAGACTCCACGTTGTATCTGGCAGGAGGGGAGTTTCCTGACGGTTCAGCCAGCAGAGAGATGTGGCGTTATGACCCCTGCTTTGACTCCTGGATGGAAATGGCTCCTATGAATGTAGCGCGCTCTGAGCTAGGTAACACTGTCAGATTAATTTGTGCCTGTACAAAACACACTTACATAGGGTTATCCTCTGCGATTCCAATCTGTTTGAAGGACCCTCCGTATTCTCAGCTTTTTTTTTTTTTTTTTTTGTTGGTAGTCAAAGTGTGTTAGAGTGACGGGGTAAAGTGCATAGAACAGACAGAAATGCACTGGGATAATTTGAAAAAGGGTTGACAAAGAGTTTAACAGGGCACTTTAGATTTAAAATCACTCTTAAAAAATGGATTGGCGGTTAACTGTTAAAAGATGCTGACAGTACAGTTCACCTGACAGTGGAGATCCAGGTGCAAGTCCTAAGTCAAGCTCAGGGAGGTTGGAGCTGAGCCGGTCTAGTGACCTGGAAACATAACCGTACCTAAGTGGAGATCTTAATGAAGTTAATTGTTAGTTCATTGGCCATTGTTGACCAGCTTTAATGGAGTACAGCTACTTATGACAGGGCTGCATGCATCATACACTGCAATTTTTTTTTTTTTGACCGTTAACATGGTGTAACTTATCACTGAAACACAGGTAAATTGGACTTTTCTGCTTGTGGGAAAAAAAAAGATTGCACCGCCCTACTCTCATGCACTCTGGTGTAGCCGTGTTGCAATAGCACAGCTATAACTTTCTTCTTTCAGCTCCAGAGAACCTTATCTTTTAATTTTTGCTCATTTGCGGTGCAACCCATTCTTGAAGGACTATTACCTAAGAGATTGTTTGAGGGCTGGGTTATTTTTTATCTTTACCTAAGAAGGTGTTCTCCCCAGTGACTTGATAAGCCCTCTTCTCTCAGGCCTGGTGATGCTGGATGGCTTTGTGTACGCAGTGGGAGGATGGGAGGGGCGCTCTCGTCTGGACTCGGTGGAATGTTACAACCCGCACTCCAACTCCTGGCAGTTCACGGAGTCTGTGAAGATGGCTGTCACAAGTCCTGCTGTGGTGGCCTTGGATGGACTGCTTTATGTTACGGGTATGAAACACAATTCATACACATGAACCTCTTGATTGTGTGCTTTGAAATGTTTAGGGGGGCACATTTAATGTGTTTGCCAGAATGTTGATATTTTTGCGTGTCCTGGCAGGTGGAGCTGTTTTAGAGGATGGCGACGGTACAGATCTCGCCCAGGTGTATAATCCTAAAACCTGTGTATGGACAGAAGTTGCCCCAATGCAGATTGCTCGCTCTGGTTCAGCAGCTTGTACACTCAAAGGAAAGATCTATGTTATAGGTAAAACACTTTAATCCAGAACATTAAAGGAGTAACTCATGAAATGCAAAAAGAAACGGGTGTAAACGATCATTCTCTCTGGCAGGTGGGTGGCATGCCTCAACGGAGAACACTGATAAGGTGGAGTGTTATAATCCCAAGACCAACCAATGGACCATGTGCGCACCCATGAAGGAGCGGCGATACCGGCCCGGTGCTGCTGTAGTAGATGGAAAGATCTATGTCCTGGGAGGAGAGGAGGGCTGGGACAGGTAAGGGATGGTGAATATTGTATAGAAGGAATAAACATCTGAGTTTAATTCTTTCCCCACAACTGTAGAAGTGATTTAACAGTTACTGTATGAGATAAAATATTCTGACCATGTTTACAGACACTAATTCTTAAACCCTGCCTTGCATTTTGCCTGATTTTTTTTTTTTTTTTGTTCCTGATGTACTTCTTGTTATGAAATCTGTTAATCATGAAAAAGCAAAGCACTTCTTCTTTTTTTTTTTTTTTTATCAGTGTAGAATTTACAGCTGGTTAAATCTGTTCACCTGCAGGTATCATGACACTATTGAGCGGTACTGTGATGAGACGGACACATGGGAGATTGTTGGGGAGATGCCCACCAGTCGCAGCTGGCTCAGTTGTGTGTCTCTTCAGTTGAGAAAGGACATCCACATGAGCAGCTGTCCCGGTACGCCAAATGACAACTGAAGGACATTTTTAAGGAGGAAATCTCGGGTAGTTATTTGCGGCCTCTTTGTTGTTGGTGCACTACAAAGCTCAGTGTTCTGCAAGAACAGTTTCACTGAGCAGAGATGGGCACTTCGGATATTTTATTAGTGGCAAAAAGTAGTCTGCTTTTAACCAGAAGCAGCTTTTAGAATGAGCCTTGCTTATGTGGGTTGTTCCTTACCTTTGATGCTAAAGGAGAGATGGTAAACCCACGTGAGAATCAGCATTTGACTCAGTCTGCAGTCTAAACCCACTTTCTGAAAGATGTGAACATGTTTAAAGTATTTTATGAATGGAGCACCTCAAATCTGTGAAGATTTTCCAAGCCAACATAGTGTATTTTTGTATTACTGTTTCTGTATGTGATGTATTTATCTGGGGTTCGTTTAGCTGTGAGAATTATACATTTTGCTCTGTTAAAAGATGCTCTATGGGCCAAAGAGTTGAATTGTGGGTATTTTTGAAGGTTTCCTGTGAAAAACTGACTCCATGTAAGCAGTGTTTTTAAAAAAAAAAACAAAAAAAAACCAGTCAAGCAAAAAAATATTTGTAGTTAATGAAAGATTGCTTTTGACCTGTTATATTGTACGTGGAGTATATTTTTGTAATGTAATGTGTGTCAGTTAGTGAAATTAAATGGAGTTGGGTGCTAATAAAGATGTTTAATTTTAGACTGAATGTTTTTGTTGAATGAAAGCCTGTTTGAACCCAAATGGTCAGAAAAGCAGAACCATTTTTGCCTTGTAATGAAATGAAAATTCTATTAATAAAGGCAGTTGAAATACAGTGAAGAAGAAACCTGTTTCTGCTACATAAAGGAATGAATTAGTTGAAATGTTTAAAAAGATGTAACACTGTTTAATTATTTCATAATAGTCTGTAAATTACTAGTCGTGGAATTGCAACAAAGTGTCTGACTTTATGGGAACAAATTTCAGTTACTTCACTTGAGTATTTTAATTCAGTTGAATACCTGATGTGGCATAGAATGTGTTTCACTATAAGTTGAGGAAAATCAAACTACTTAACTATAGCTGGAAAATGTGACACCTTAAGAATAAAGGTGTTTTTATTTTTTTTTTTTTAGTATTCTCACGCTGCGATATTAGTACTTTAATTTAGCTCAAGTATCTGAATAATACCAAATCTTGAAGGTTTTGGTACATATTAACTCTATACCTGTTGAACTGTATCTTGAAGTCCTCAAGTATCTATAATCAGCTGCACAGCGCATTGCATTGTGGGTAAGAAGTCAGTCCCTGCCGCCATAGCTGTGTACCGGTGAAGGAAAGGTCCTTGAGTCATGAGAGGAATCCGGTATTTCAATAATATCCCGGTGAGTCCTCTGTTTTTTATATTCGACTTAAGCTTAGAAGTCATGAGGACATACGCTTGGCTCGTTTTAGTTCGCGACCCGCTTCAAAAATGAAACATTTAGCTCTAGTTAGCCTGAGTGCTAGTTAGCCTGCTAGGTAGCTAGCACATGTAAGTTAATCTAACGCAGCTCCTGTTGTGTCTTCGTGGACAAGACAAGTCTCTCTAAAATAAAATCAGGTGTGTAAAATCACATACAATGCAAGTTCTCCTTAGGAAGCCTTTAAGACGGCTTCGTTTAGGTGTTTATACTTTCTTCGGGTTTTGTGCTAAACGATTCTACCTGAAGGTCATCTCGGGCTTCGTTTATCATATTCCTGGTGTAGAGGAAGTTTGGAGGAAAATAAAACAACTACTAGGTCAGTTTTTAGTGACGGGTTAGATATTTTGCAGGAGCACCTTCGCATTTATCTTCATCTTTGTTTACAAGTAACAAGCTGTATGGACGTGGCCTCTGTACTAAATTTACACAGGTTATTTCAGGTCACCCACTCCCACAACCCTTACTGCTCCTACTACTACTGCTTAATGACAGCTGTTTAGTGTCTAGAAGTGTTAGTGGCCACCAGAGCCTGTTTAATATTATGTCATGTCTAAGTATTAGACACAGACTTAAATACTCTTCTGACAGTTCATAGGAAAGTCTTCTTAGTTGTTTCTTTATTGTATTGTCATGTATTATTCATTATGATTATTATGGCTAAAGAAGCCATAAAGGTTATTCATCATCTTGAAGATACAAGTAAATACTTAAAGATAGGATTGTTAGGATAGCATGTTTATATTCTAACATTTTATAAGGGATTTTTTAGATGATTGAGACTGATAATATAGGCTTATTAATCTCTACTAATAGGACAAACCATTGTTATTGGCAGAAAATGGCTTCAATAATGGTCAGCACTGAATATCAGAAGTCTTCATTTTTTTGGAGTGCATAATGACTCAAAGTTTGGTGTGCAGTTACAGATTCATATGATTGATTATTTTGAGTTTGATATCCACACCAGGTGTATTTATTACCTCGGCTTGATAAGTATTTGACATTATTGTTAAATCATTTTACAGTTTCTAGAGATGTTAATTGATGTTGCAGACTAAATAAAAATGAGCAATGTAAACTGGTTATTATATTTACCTTTGTCGACGTCTGCCTGATTATAAGAGGAAGCCGCTTTGTCAGTGGTTTGTAGCATACCAACATGATAAAAATGTCTATAGGCTCATGGAATATATCAAAATGTTCCCCACCTGTTGTCCAGATAATGGATAATTGTGCCCTTAGATAATTTTATCTAGCTATTTCTCTATCACATTTAGGGCATTGATAGCATGGAAAACTTATCAGCTGAGCTAAAAAGACTGACCTCCATTGTTTGTATCACTCAAAGTCAAAAACAGCAGAAGATGCTAAGCACTCTCTTTTCCCTGTTGGCCTCTTATATATCTTAGTAAAGAAGTCACTTAAAACTTGCTGTCACTGCTTCCTGCAGAAACGGTGCTATGCTGCTGCCAGGAGGAGTGAACCTCTGACTGAACCCCTCTCGGGCCGCAAATCCTCCCCTGCGGCTCCTCTTCCTCCCCAAAATGTCCAGGTGGGGTGTAGTTAGTGTACACATGAATAGCTGTAAGCTGTACATCAGAAAAACATCATTTTAACAGTTTTCTTGCATGTTTCTGTAAAATTTTCCTGGCTGCTTCAGGTCTCCAAGCTTCCCAATGGTCTTGTGATAGCATCACTGGAGAGTTACTCCCCATTGTCCAGTGTCAGTTTGTTTGTCAGAGCCGGGAGTCGTTATGAAACTGTGGAAAACAGTGGGGTTGCTCATGTGCTTCGACTGGCAGCAAACTTGGTAATTATAATATGGTATATTATGAATATTTTTGAAATGCACACAGGCATTAGCTGTGTTAGGTGTACTCATGAACGTCTTACTTTTAAAATGACTGACATTTTACTTTTGCAGTATATTACAGTCATTTATGTCCTGGACTCATGTGTTTGTTGTTATTTGTAGACCACTAAGGGTGCATCTGCCTTTAAGATATGCCGTGGTGTGGAAGCACTGGGAGGCAGCCTTAGGTAAACAAAAACGCTTTCCACATTCTGTTGTTAATCAATAGAAAAATAATAATCTAATTATAGCCTACCAAAATAAACCAGCAGTGTGTCTTTTTACCTGTAGTGTGACCTCTTCAAGAGAGACCATGGTTTACAGTGCAGACTGCTTGAGAGACAACTTGTAAGTGCTACTATGGTTATGGAAATCAGTTTTTCTCCTCACTTTTCTGTCTGATGCCAACCTTTTATTTTAGAAAATAAAAACACAACACAGGGCTGCTTTAAGATCTAATTATGTTTTGTCACGCCCGTATCTCTGTGTGTCTAGAGACTCATTATTGGAGTATTTGGTGAATGTGACTACAGCTCAGGAGTTCCGGCCATGGGAGGTAGCAGAACTGACGTCCAGGGTGAATATTGATAAGGCACTGGCACAGCAGTGTCCTCAAATAGGTGAGTATCAGAGGCAGCAGTTCAGCTAAGAACCACTTGCATTTGCACTGTATGTTTTGGCAACAAGCTTAAAGTA
Organism: Apogon hyalosoma; assembly: GCA_037367295.1. Taxonomy (NCBI): domain Eukaryota; kingdom Metazoa; phylum Chordata; class Actinopteri; order Kurtiformes; family Apogonidae; genus Apogon; species Apogon hyalosoma. Next base: position 22,904,712 of record JAPQRP010000029.1, on the reverse strand, counting down.
CAAGTATAATCCATGTGTGGAATACCTGTCTCCTTAATGGGCTTTTTTATAACTCAGCATGCCTTTGTGTTCTTTCCTTCAGGTGTAATTGAGAAGCTGCATGAAGCTGCATACAAAAATGCCCTGTCCAACTCTTTGTACTGTCCTGACTACATGGTGGGCCGTGTTTCACCTCAGCAGGTACGGATCTGCAATCTGTTGGATTCCTGTGTCTTGTTTGGTCCTAAAATAAAATAAAACTACTTATCTAAGCTTTTTTTTAGGGTCAACAAAAAACAGTTGGTTATAATATGACTATTTATCTAACAGTCTTTTCAGAAAAACTTTGTTAGTTTTGCTTTGCTCTCACCCCATCTCCTCTTCCTTATGCTCCCCCGTAGCTGCAGTCATTTGTTGAGGAAAATTTCACCACTGGCAGAATGGCTCTTGTAGGACTAGGTGAGTGTCGACTAGTGCAACACGCAGAAGAGTGTAGTGTCTGGTCTAATCTGGAATGAAAATTATCTTCACTGTGATTCAGAAAGCACATTTAACAAACATTGATCTCAAATCATGAACTCTGAGGTGATGAAACTTGAGATGGGAAACAACAGTTTTCAGCCGCAGAAATGCTAATCTGAGATAGATAAGACAACTCTTAGTATATTTTCACTGAGTTGAAGATGACAAAGCCGTTAATTGAGTTAAGATACACAGATTCATCTTGACAATGGGTAATCAAGACTGAGCTGCAAAGTTAATTTACTGAAGGTGATAAGTAAATAGGTGAAGGCTATATTTGTTCAGCTACGAGCAACCTGAAGAAAACACAATGAACAGGAGGTTATAGATGCATAGAACTGAAAGAGGTATAACCACAGTTGAACATAGTCAACTGTTTTATCTGCTACTTGGCTTATATCAGCAGTATACATTGTAGCTTTCTAATTTGAACTCTACGCTTTCTTTCATTAAATAATTCTCAGTTCAATAGCTGTTTCAGTGCAGGTTAACTCTATTGACAACACAACAGCTGCCTTAATATGCACAATACAGTTTTAGGGAGAATGAAAATGCACATATTGGATTCTGAACTGAGAGTAAATCTCTGATGTGTAATATGTGGTGTAGGGTAACAAGCTAATAGAAAACTAACACAATAAAAGTGAATGTGATCTCCCACTTCTCAACTGTAACATAGTTGTGTGGATTATTTGCTGTATTCGTGGTTTGGATATGTGCAGTGATATCATCTGTGTGTATGATGAAATGTAATGCATCAGAGAGCTCCTTCAGATGGCAAGAGGGTGGAGACCTGCAGAGACTCACGATTTGTTAGAGAAAACCTGCTAATAAATAGGTTGCCACAACCTCAGAGTAACTGACTCAGTTACTTTATGAAGCCAAAAACATATTGTCATTTCAAGGTTAATAAATTCATGGGTTTTCACTAAACTAACTTTTTTTTTACTTGCTTTTGGTCATATCTGTTCTAAAGAATTTCAATCCTTTCTTTTACACAGTTTCATTGTATGAATGGTTAGCTCAGAGGATGTGTGTGGTTATGGCTTTTTCAACGTCGTTTGTCTTTTGTCCTAAATATAAGAGCACTGTGTTATATGTGAACAAGAAAGCAAAAATAGTACAGATGTTTTTGTCATTTTTATGTGATAGGGTCACTTCAGCCCACTTCTTGCTTGGCATGCAGTCAGTTTCTGTCCTGGGAGTATGTTGTTGTGATCATTGGGGTGTGAGTGTCACACCTTAGTGTTCGTTGTTCGTTTGTTAATGTTAGTATGTTTAACTCCTGTGTCCAGGTGTGAAGCACTCTGCTCTTCGACAGGTTGGTGAGGGGCTCCTCAGTGCCCGCTCTGGACCTGGAGCTCCTGTGGCCAAGGCCATTTACCGTGGAGGTAAAAGCTTGCGTTAAAAAATACGTGACACTACAAAATTTGTTACTGTGCTGTTGTGTTAATGTTACTTCTTCTCTGTATGTAAATGTGAAGGCGAAGCCCGGATTCACAGCAATGACAACCTGGTCCACTCACTAATCGTAAGTGAAGGGGGTGTTGCAGGCAGCGCAGAGGCTAATGCCTTCAGCGTGTTGCAAAGGGTCCTGGGAGCTGGGCCACATGTGAAGAGGGGCGCCAATATCACCAGCAAACTGAGTCAGGGCATCGCCAAAGCTACCACACAGCCATTTGATGTAAGTTCAAAGAAGAAATAAATGATTTTGTTTTGTTCTAATAATAGTTCTGAAAACCTACCATGACTTCTGTCTGTCTTGCAGGTCACAGCCTTCAATGCTTCATACTCTGACTCTGGCCTGTTTGGAGTCTATACCATTTCACAAGCAGATGCCGCAGGAGAGGTGAGGCCAGGTTTTCCATATCCAAGACACACTCAGCCTCATCTTTATGGTGTCAGATTACACTGTACCTGCCTGCTTGTTGCCTTTGTCCACACAGGTGATCAAAGCTGCCATTTCTCAACTGAGAGGTGTGGCTGAGGGAAATGCATCAGACGCTGACATCACCAGAGCAAAGTGAGTTCACTAGATGGCACTGGTTGGTTATATTTAGAAGCTGTCATCACAGATGTTACTGATTCAGCTCTGATGAATGTATTTCTTTGCTGTATTTTCACAGGACCCAGGTGAAAGCAGAGTACCTGATGTCTATCGAGAGCTCTGAGGGTCTGATAGAGGAGATCGGTGCTCAGGCTCTGACCACAGCAACGTACCAGGCCCCTGAGACTCTCCTTCAGGCTATAGATGCTGTCACCCATGATGATGTGATCAAGGCAAGTGACTTCATGATATGTGGGGTCTTCAGTACATCAGTAGCCTTTATATTCAACGCTCCCATTTTTATCACTGTCCATAATCTGCTTTAAATATAAGTCAGTAATGATGCATGAATTACATTTAAATCAGCAAACCCCACATTAAATCCACAGATTGGGTGGGCTAGGTCATAAAAATTAATATTCTAATAACCATGAGTGAATGGAGTCAGGGTTGGTGAGGAAAATATGGGGAAAAAAGTTAATCAGAGGCAACAATATGGACTCTGAATAGACCTTCTCTTTCAGGATATTTGAATTTCCAGATCACACAGGAGTTATTAGTGACGGAAATGGTAAATAGTTATATAACTTTAAACATTTTTTTTGATATTTTGCAATCTCTGAGAAGACTCTGGTATTTGCACCGCCTACTGGAGCTACACCTGTGAAATGCAGGTGTCCTGAGATGCAAAAGGGGAGAACAAACACCTTGGATATGGACTTGAGAAAGTAATTTGTTTGAGTGGGTGGCATGTGAATAATATGTGTGCCAGGAAATTCAGGTAGCATCACAGCAGATCGACATCATTATAACATGGTTACGTTAAACCAAATGAAATGTTCAATGATATAACATTATTTCTGGAAATTTACCAGTCAGTGACACTTCAAAATGATGTTTTTTTTCCGGAGTTTGATATGAGTCATTTAACCTCTAGAACTGATAAACCAGTGAATTGCTCAACGTCTGAAAAGCTGTTATTTCTTTACAGGCTGCCAACAAATTTGTGAATGGCAAGAAGACCATGGCAGCTAGTGGACTCCTCATTAATACACCATTTGTGGATGAGTTATGAAATGAGATATAGGAAACGCTGATTTTAACTTGGGCATACAATGCTGGGCTGCTTGAAATGGAAAGAGGACCTGAAAGGCACAGCCTCCTGCATCAAATCATTCAGTGTCATCAATCGCTTGTTTTCTGTCGTGCAGTAAACACCAACATGGAGCTGGAGAAAAATATTTTTCTTTGGCATTTGTCATTTTCACTGTATATCTATGTAAATTAAAGTAACAATGGTAATAACAGCTTGTCGTCAGTTACATTTGTTTCCGTAGTGTGACTGAATCTAGAATTATGTTTCTGTGGTGAATCAGGAAGCAACATTGTACCATTTGTAAACCAGTAGAGGGACCCAAAGATTTAGATTAATCCACTACGGAAGATATAGATGAGTGATGCAAATAGTATCTTTTACTTTACCAGTAAAACATACATATTGGCACAGTAAATCACTACACAATTTTAATCTCAGCTATATTGTGTCTTATTCTCAGATGGTGAAAGGTGACTGATTGTCAGTATTGGAAGTCAGTCGGGAGACGTACCTTTGGTCTCAATGCCCTTTTGCTTATCATAAATGGAAAAACTAAAATTAAGTCACGACTTCCATAAGAAAAACAACTACCAAGTATTTGAAGGTACCACACTCATCTCTACAAACAACAGTACATGGATATACACACTCAGGGACCACACAGCTATTGATTCACAGTGAGATGAACAAAAGCACCCATATACACACATTCAACAAAGCAGGCATAAAGTTAATTCCCTGATCGGCCAGTCTGATGATCACTTATTTGAAAACCTCTGCCCCAGACAAAAAGTGATGCATTTTGCTTCTATTGGTTTAATCCAATAAAAAACATTTTTTATAGAGCCCTATCACAACAAGGTTGCCTCACAGGGCTTTACAGAATTAGTTGGATGTGAAAATAAACAACAGTCAAATAAACTGTAGATCAAGGAAATGGATTAACGTCCCGGGCATCCTCCTGTCCTTAGACCCTCCTTGGCAAGGAAAAACTCCTAAAACCCAGTGAGAAAAAGGAAACCTCAGGGAGAACCACAGTGAAGGAGAGATCCACTTCCATGGATGGACAGGCTGTAGATGCACCAGGACTGATGGACATCCATTTGTGGATGTAGCTCCAGTCTGTAAAGATGCAGTAGGGTGGGGGCACATGAGGGCGTCCATCAAGTCAGATGAGACAGGTGAGGGTGGAGGAGGAGGTCCGAGGTCACAGGACAGGGCACAGATGAGTCACCTCAGAACCCGTCATCATTGGGTTCTCGCTTGGTATTTACTCAATGTATCACTACCCCCCCTGCAGAATATCCCAGATGACTAAAACAAGCTGTAAATATGTACAAATTTATTTTAATAATATGCAGATTTTTTTAACCTTATGCATTTACTTTAACTGTGTCTCATGCTTTAAACAGATGAGTTTCATATAATAAAGCATACATCAAAAGAAAATCTAACAAGGCAGCAAAATAAAATGTCCCATGTTCCTTCAGTGGCTTAAACAACACCACCAAAAACAAGAACAGATTTTTCTTGCTTATTTGTAGAGATTTGCCATCAGAATGTACTAAACAGGACAAAACAAGGACATACAGACATAATGTTAGTTCATCTTCACTAACAGCTGTTTCCATGCAGCTGTTTTATGCACATTTTCTTTTCCCATTTCTCATCATTTATGCAATGAAACACAACAGTCAGAGCTGAACATTATAAAAATGAAGCTGCAAACAAAACCCTAACAGTCATTGAGGAAAATGGCATTTTTGCAATAAAATGATGCACACATCCACCATCTGAATTCCTCTTTCAAAGTAGCAATGACAGTACATTAACAGATTATAATATTCACAGATTATGTTTGTTTGTTTTTTTAAATTACCATTTGCCCTTGTCCTTGTAAGCTCTTCAGCATCACAAGTCATACCATTCTTGGGTGGAAAACAAGAAGAATATTACTCTGATGTTATATTTCTCACCAGATTCCATATCCCCATCTTCTCTGTTCTCTTCATGTTTGAAAAGTTCTCATGAAGAAGTTGAACTTACCTATGGATTGTTTGTAGATCTACTCCTCAGAGTGTTCTGAAAAGTTTATGCATTACTAGTTTTACTGTTATTTTGAATAGAGGTGATTTTCCAAAAACTGTAGGAGTTTTCATACTTGTCATTTTGTTTAAATCAAAGAATAAACTGTGTATTATTTAGCAAGAAGTGTGTTGCAAAATTACAAAGTGCAGAACAGAAAGGTCTGTAGGTACTTTTGGCAGCTGAGGGTGTGCAAACAATCAGCAAAGGCCGACACTGTCTGTGGCATAAGTAATAAAACAACAAAGTAGGCAAATTAGTAATACAAGACTGTGTTTCTGTTCTTATTCACACATTTGCAGTTCATCAGATCAGTTTGACACATGTATGCTTGGAATGACAGTAACAGAATGATAAGGTTAGAACCATGTTTTCATGTTGCGTTTAAGTGCCATATGAAAATATAAGACGACACCCCCCCCCCCCACACACACACACACACACACACACACACACACACACACACACACGCACACTCGTTTTGTCTATTATCGCGAGAAGATGTCGAACCCCCCCCCCCACCACCACCACCACTCTCGGGCTCTGAGTGTGTATTCAGTATGTGCGACGCTGCGTGGGGGTGTTCGCCTGATGTCATTTGGTGGAAAGGGAGGCAGAGCTAACGGTGCGCACACGGGTGGAAAGCATAACAATAACGTTACCGTTCACCAGACACCGTGGGAGCTTTTTAACGTCGCCGTGGGTTTAACACCGTCTCCTCGCCGCGGACCAGGATCAGAGGAGGAGGCGGAGGTGAAGCTGCTGGCTAACGGACTCCCAAGTACCAGATGCTATTCCAGCGGAGACGGAGAACGGGCTCGAATAAGCAAGAGAGGGTGATGGGTTCTCGTTTTCCTGACGGTTAACGTTAGCCTCAGACCGTAACTGTGAAGCCGGATACGGAGAAGTGTGGGGACTTGTTTTCCTTCGCGCCGCTGTTTGTGTGACATTGTGTCTGAAATGCTAGCGCAGTCGCGGTCTCGGCCGTCGAGCAGCCACTGGGCCGCAGCTCGGCACTCCGAGCCCGAATCTGGGAAATAGCTAGCTAGCTACCTGCTAGCCGCAGCTATACCCGATGCTGCTGCTGCGGCTGCTGCTAAACGGATCTAAAGGACAACACAAGTGGTTCAGGGCTCCGGCGCTGAGTGAGGCTTTGTTTTACCTACTGGACTACACCGGGCATTTGAGATGTGATGATTTTGTGCGTGTTCTTTGAGCCCTTTGTAGCTGGGGGCTCTCGACTGCTTGACGCAAAGGAGCTAACGTTGCTGCAAAATGCACAGCAGAACCACAACAGCAGGCTCTTGTTGAAGGGGGCGAGGTTAGACTGATAACAGCCCACCCTGTGTGTCTCAGCTCTCGGGGTCACATTTGGACAACGACCACCACATTTTTCCGCGTCATTCACCGCTTTGTCAGCTGGCGATATGGATAAACTCACCATCATTTCAGGGTGCCTGTTTCTGGCAGCAGATATCTTTGCAATAGCCAGCATTGCAAACCCAGACTGGATCAACACTGGTGAATCAGCAGGTAAATGAAACACACCGTGTCTGCCTTTTAAAAATGGTGTTTCATGTGTCTATTTTAACAGTAAATCCTGTTTCTGAATCTAAAGCAGCGTCCCGACGTTTGTCATCAGCTAATCTCCACAACAAAGATATGACCCATTGTGCACAGGGTTTCATCTGCACCAGCATCTTTTGTCCCACACAGCAGGGTTTTGTCAGTATATTGTATCCAGTGCATCGTCAAACCAAAACTAAATATCACTGCATTGTAAGTTATTGATCAGTACTATGGATGTGTTTTCTCAGAGAGATTCAACTAAGGATATTTTTACTGTTTTGATCATTAATGTGGTTGAAATGTCAAAAACAAAGCATTAATCTGGCACTGCTAGATCGCGTTTAGGTTCATTTATGACTAGTTTTCTGTGGACTGATCAATTTCTAATAGTTTTTCATGTAAATCTGAAAAATTTGAGAACATACATTAAGTGCATATTTTACATCAAGAATATACACAACCTGCATTTTGTTTGAAGTACTTTTGTCATTTTCATCTAGATTTCATTCAGTATTAAAGCTGAAACTGCTGAACTTGGAATCAGTGAACAATAAGAATTGACTGATGCTCTAATTAGGATTTATTTATTTCCTACAGAGCTTTCTTGCAAATGCTGAAATGATTCAGCGTTTAAGCTATTTTTCAGGTATATTTAGTTTGAGTGAATGTGAGTTCATTGGTCATGGTCTGGACAAATTAAAGTGTAGGATTGTTTGTGGGATTCTTGCTGGTTTTGGGTAGACATGCTGTAGGTTTCATTTGTTAGTCATGAAAACATTCATGATTTTGATAGACAGCTGCTCTTCTTTGTTCCTGCTGCAGAATGACAGCTTAGTAACTGGGTCATGAAGGGTTCATCATTCACCAGCTCACATGCACACCATATAGCTCCACAGAATAAACAGGCTGTACATAAGTAATTGTATGAGTAGTACATTTCATTTCAATGTGTTCAAGTGTAAACAATGCATTTTTTAATGAATCTCAAGCTGTCCTGGAGACACACTTTTGAAATTTTACATCTAAAAGTAGCCTACAACAGCCAAACAATAGAGTCAAGGTACAGTAGCTTCCAGTTGAAATGTGTAGATGTATCCCTTTGTGAACAGAACTGCGAACTTTCTGTTATTATTATTATTCTTTTTTAACTTTGGTGTTGTGATGACTGTGGGTGTTATTGACCAGTAGGCGTAGTAGAGCCAGCTTTCATCTTGGTGTCTCTGTTCTCACCTCCACTCCCACACAACTTTCAGTACTCTGGTTTTTGCGATGTGACTTGACTGCTGGTTTTATGAGAAAGGTGGTAGACCAGTCACATCCCCTCACCATTTCCTATCATTGAGAATTTCCTGGTACTTGTCCCATATGCTATATTACACTAAACTAATGTTTGATTTCTGTGTAAATGTAGTGGCTCAATACATTTTGTTAAGGGAGTGGATTTATTTCTGTTTCTTATGGCACTGCCAGTTAGTCCTGCTAGTCAATGTGACAAATGTCAATTTTTAAAATGACTTATTTAGTTGCCATACAGATGGATAGAGAAGTAGAGTCCTTATTTTGGAAAAATAAAGGTGAATGGTGTTCAGTGGTGGGACAGATATTTTTGACCCTCTTTGCATTGTGTCATCAACTACTCAAACAATATTTGTTTTTTTAGAGTATAACTGTACAAGGCAGGAAAGCCTGAGTTTATGGTAAACATCATAAAGTAACATCTAGGTTTGTGACCTGCATCTGTCATTGCATGTGAAACATGACAACACCAATATAACTGTTGCCACAACACATGTAACCTTGTTTTTTTTTTTTTTTACGAGGTGAAAATCACAAGTCTGGTCATGTTGAAGCTGCAGAGACTTCTTCAGCACTTCTGAGCAGACTGTTGAGGCAAAGTTATGGTGACTGCACTTACTTGGATATTTAGTCTTTCAACACAAATATTTAATGCTTAAAAAGCTTTACAAACTATGACTTTCTTGACATGTTAAATTGTCTTCTGTCTTCAACACTCAGAATCATTAAATGTCTGTCTTAGACTAAATACACACCCTGACAGGGGACTTCAATTTTTTAGCAGGAACATCATTACCAGCAAATCACAACTTTTATCACATTTTAGTTTGTCTTAATGAACCAGTTTGTAAGATTTAAGGATTTTTATGCAATGGGGATGGGTTTGTATGTGATTAATTTGCATGTCAGTATTTGTTTTTTAACAGCTGTTGGTTGAGTACTTTCACACACAGAATATTTCCCAGCAAATAGATTTTTTTTCTGAATATTTTTTTTTGATGTGAACATAGGCATCAGCCAATCATTTGATCATTTGTTTGAATCAGATGTTATGACAATGATGATAGACCTGTATGCATAGATTTCTAGCCACAGTGTTTAATATGAAACACACAAATGACAAGGATATTTAACTGAACAACCAGCAGCCAACCTAGGAGCTAGGCAGGGGGTTTTCAGCTGGCTGTAGCTTCGCCTCTTGCTTTCACTAAATATCACACACAGAACCTTTAGTTAGTGACCTTTAGTTTCTCTTTTTCTACAGTTTATGTTGCATGTTGTGAGTCTTTGGAAGCTCAAAATATGTTATAGTAAAGTCTCTTCAATAAGCTTATCAGTTTGGAGACTTGTAACTGACTCTGAACCTCATGCTTCCCATGTTTTCTGCTGTCATGTTTACATATTTTTCTTTAACCAACTACTAGTGTGCTGTTAGAAGCCATATGAACACAGAGCCTCTGATGATGCTTCATTTTGTGCCTCAGTCAGTTGAATCTGATTACCAGTGTTTGCATGTTACCTGTGGGGCTAAGTGCAGTCTGTCCTTGTAAGAACTCATCTTTGTAAACAGTGGTAAGAAACAGACATTTTTCACTGGGCACTTTGCACTGATGAAGGCAAAAGTAACTCAAAATGTATGTGGCTCCTTTGTATTATCAACACAGATGACTCCACTAACTTTTTTTTTATTGTCTACAATAATATGGAAGTTGTGATTAAAATTTGACACAGAAAGTCAAACCTTTGCATATGATTCAGGTGTAAGAATCAGAAGGGCTGTCAATGAACACAAAACTGAGTGTGGAGTCATGACAGTGTCCTCACTTTACTGTGATATCCCTAGGCAGTCACAGTGTAGATGATTTCCTGTGCTGAGCTTCAAAACAAAGCATTGTTTGCAGTGTCAGATAGAGGCTGTGATTCTCGGCAGCTGCGTCGCTGACTTGTCACTATAGTGGGTATCATTCTTTAGACCTTGAATAACTTCTGAAGCTCTATATGTACACGTTAAAACTGCTAAATCACACCCTGACTGCCTTTTTGTGATATTATTCAAGGTCACTAAGGATACCGGCTTGTTGTGCCTATTGTCTGTCTGTGCAACTTTTGTACACGATCTGTTTCAGTCCTAAACCTTACATTTCTGCTGATATAATTTTGAAAAGCACATTAGTATATACATGGAAGTACAGAATGAGTAGTAGTAAAAAGTGATGGTTGTGACAGAGCAATTGACCCTAGAAGGGTCCTCATCCAATCCTACATTAACAACCATTACTAGGGAGCGGAACCTGTGACAAACAATTAGCATTGAGCAGCAAGATGGTGAAGCCGTGTGCCTATGGAACCTGTAATTCTGACAGCAGATATCCTGAACATTTGGAAGGTGGTCTTCTCTTCCACCCATTCCCAAAGCCTAAAACTCAGCTACAGAGTTGTCTTGTGGATTAAACGTTGTGGCAGACCCCACTATCAACATTTTTGAACCGTGTTATTTACAGCTAGCATTGTTCATAGTCACTATCATTTATCCTATCATCCTTAGCCTAGCTAGTATTTATTGTCATTTGTTCTCTGAAAGACTGATCTCATGAAATTGCGTTGTATGTTATGCCAGCTCTCATGGCATTTGGTGTGCTATACGTACGCATTGTCGACCTTTTGCGTGTTATTCAATGCCATTTGAATGCATATCAATTTACGCCAAGATTTCTGGTTCACATAACTTAACTGTAGCCCTCATTGCAAGGTATTTGATGTGGCGTGAACATACACAAGGAGAGCTTATAATGTGTACAGATAACACGCCAATTAAAAGTGGCACGTGTATTTACGCGAGTCATGATATCACATTGTCCAGTGAGGATGCTGCAGCTTTTCAGTTATGACAAACATAATTATGATTTACAGAAAATCTTACCAAGCAGTGCAAGAGCATGACGGGTCCGGAAGGGCTTGCTGATTACATTTGACATACAAATTGTGGGGCTTTTCCTGATTTGACTGCAACCCATCTGCTTTTGCCTCGATCAGAGTGCTGTCCCCATCCTTTCTGAAGGTAATGTAGTGGATGTAGCTCTTAACTGCATATTCCAGTCCCTTCTCCCTCAAGTTCAATGAAATCTTGGAGCTATTACTCCAAAAAGCATCACTGACGCTTGAAGATACAGCTGCCCATGCCATGACAATCAACGTTCACGGGAGTTTCAGAGAACGGGCAACAATAAATAAGTTGTGGATTTCAAGGACCAGTTCATTAGCATTCCTCTATAGAATGCATGGTTTAGTTTCAAGATACATCATTATTTCACAGAGAAGCAGACATTTTTATCATCAGTGCGTCGCATTTTCAATGTAAATCTATGGAGAGATTCTGAAAGCTTGTCGCATGTAGCAACAGTAACTATCAGTCCACTGATCATCAATTCCAATTAGAGAATCAGTTTTTTGTTTTTGCTTTTTCAAACCAGAAGCACACAAGATGAGATGAAAACATAAAGTGCATTTCTATTACCACTTACTGTACATTTCCACTGCAATCAACTTTTCCTTCTCCACAAACCATATTTATTCACTGAAACACTGTGCAAATAAACACTATAGGCTTAATGCAGAGATGAATTACTTTATCAGTGAACGACATTAGTATAAAGGAACTAAACTGCATTAATGTATTTCTATAAGTGGTATCAGTGTTAGATGTTGAAGTTGAGCAGAAACATTACATCAGTGTATGAAAAACACACAGCAGAGAAAAATAGTAGATATAAATGCTATAAAAAATATTACATTTACAGGATTGCCTGAAAATGTGCACAGAAACTGCTATTTATAATCTGAGTCTGACATTGTCTAAACTGGACAAAATGAGAGCGTATTAAATTGTTTTAAATTTAGGTGTCTCTTTTCAAAGCACAAGGACGCTCAGTGTCATTCACTGAAAGCAACTGAAACCGACCACGTAATATTAGCCTGCAGGAGAGCTGCATTGCCCAAAAAAAGGGAAAGAGCTAGTCTGAACTTCACATGTAGACCTAAATGGGATGGGATGCTTTATGTGCAAGTGTAGTATGGACAGTCCTCAATCTGGAGGTTGTTCATTAAAGATTCAATGCACAATGTTATATATATTATTTTGGTGCCACTGGGTTAAAATTACATAACAACCTTTCATCATATTGTAATTTATGTCAGCTCAGAAGAAAAGACAATTCTATACCACCTCTTCACTCTGATAATGTAACAGAATATATTGACCAAACACAGGTGGATATAAAAGCAGGTGATGGACAGGTGGAGTGACCAATCGGTGGCTCCTCACAGAAACGACATGGCAGCCCCATAATGGTGATATTTTAGCTCTATTCTTCCATAGTGGCTTGAAACGGTGTTATACATTATCATATTCAGTCTGTCCTTGCAATAGATAAAATAGAGGAAGGAAGTCTGACATTTTTGGCCCCTTATTTCTTGCTGCTTCAGCATAAGTAAAACATAAAACTATTGAGCAAAAGAGAAAACAACTCCATACCTTTAAATGTATAGCTGAAGAGTTAAAACTCTAGACTGCAGATGGTGGTGGTCAAAGCAGCTGCTCTATATTTACCTTTTCTTAGTTTCTCCAAGCTGTTGTGTACATATCTTGATTGACAGTGACTGAACAGGCTGTGGCTTAATCTCAGGAATAAGTGAATTGTTGACTTGTTTCTCAAGGTACTTCATATCTTAATCAAAATGAATCTGCTTTTGCATTAGATTAACTCATGGTAATAGATGCAGCACCTACAAGCTATCAAAAAGACGGCTATATAATATTATGTAAACCACCAATGATCTTTGAAAATTACTCAACTTCTACTGTAGCAAATGCCTTTTTTTTTTTTTTTTTTAGCAAATGTGATTACCTGTCTTGTTGAAACATGAATCTGACCATTTCTCTTTGGTTGAGAACAGTACAGCTGTATAAATCATGCGCCTGTGAGTCGTTCCTGTACCATAAATCATAATTCACTGTCCCTGTAAAATGAAAATTATCAGTTCAAGCTGTGAATCAGTATTGAGTTCTTGCAATATCACCACTTAAGCTGGTAGCATGTAGCCATAAAATGTTAAATTTGGTTTCCTGTTACTAAGAACCAAGGGCAGGTGGTGTTCAACATTGGATTTGTTTGCAGTTTGCCTTTTTGCAGACTGTATTGTGTGGGAACAAATGCTGAGTCTATTTTTCACATGGGTTCTATCTTTTTGTAAACCCTTGGAGATGTTGAGAGGTGACTGATGCTGTACCGCTGTTTGGGCATTGTTGTCTGCAGTGTTTTGTATACATGTTTAGACCATACACATCTGCGCTCCGATGCCCCTACAGTATAAGTGGGCACTGTAAAAGCCTCTAGCTGCAGCAGAAGAAGCAGCTGTTAAAGCAGCCGCTTTAGGTTTGCTACTTGCCGCCCACCATAGTTCAGAGGCCTGTTTGACTCATCTCTCCAGAGCTCACAAACAGCAGCACCCCCAGTGCTCCGCTAATGACGGCATCACCATGCTGAAGATGAGCAGACACGGCCCTCATTTCCTCTCATTTGGACCGAGAAATGGTGTGGGGAGTATTTTGATCATAGTGAGCCTAGAGCTGACTGCAGGGTAACAGGGCATGACGGGGGCGTGAAAGTGAGCCTGGCCTCAAAATGAAGAACTGGCCCGTTGCACGTCATGTAAGACACAAAGGAACTGTTAGGGCGTTGTTTGTAACTTATGACTGATTATCACTTGTCATTACGTATCTCCATTTTAAGCATTTCCCGTTAGTGTGATGTCCAACCTGACAGGCGTTTGCATTGAGACAACGTAAATGACTAAGTTCTGCCAGTCTGACCCTTCCCTTCCATCTCACCTTAGTCTAAAGTAATGGCTCAGTTTCGATTTGGTTACAAATGTCCTTACAGGTCCTGCCCATGTTGGTAGATGGGGCTTCCAGTTATTACCCTTGTTAAAATGCGACATATGCATCATAAACACTCTGTTATTTGACCTTAAGACAGTCTTGAAGTGTTTGTGTGGTTGTAGTTGTTTACCTGTGTCTGTGTACCATAGCGTGCCTGCCTGCTGTAGGGCAGGAATTCCACTGAGAGCCTGTGAAACAGCAGGAGGCCAGATGATCCAGTGGAAATGGTCATAAAACAGTGCCATTACCTACAGCTATCAAACTTTTGCTCAATAGTCATCTTTTCTCAGCAGCAGTACCTTATTTCTTTACCTTCCTCACTCGCTATTCTTATCTGTACAGAGTTATTCTTTAATATGGGACTGTTCTCAGAAATAGGCTGTTGAGTAATTGTGTGAGCTATTTGAACACTGACCTCCATTTCTTTCTTTTTCACTATTAATGTGCAAGTGTTCTGCACAGCATGAATTGAGTTCATGTCAAGTAAAGATAAGCAAAGAAAAGTGATGAAATAGAACTTCAGAATCTGAACAATTTATTCATTGAATAGTTAGTTGAATCCATGCAAACACATCATGAATATTTTGATGGATATTTTAACATAATATGAATGAGAAAGGAAATTATAATTTCATTTTCAAGGATAAAAAAATATTGTGTTTTTTCTTGTTTCTGTGTCAAACACACACTTTCCCTTCCATCTTGAGATATTATTTATAAGCCAAGGAGTCTCTGAAATTATTACACATTTTAACTTTTCCAAAAACTTGCAGCCCCTGCAGTTTGAATATTGCTCATTTTGAAAATATTAACATTAATGCTCTATTGCCCCGTTGCTCATAAAATTGGAATAATTTAGTTTTTGGGTGTCACTCCTCGTTTTATTCCTATTTATACACATCAGTAATCACCTTTGATCGGGTACAATGGTTACATACTAGGGATGTAAACAATTAATCGACTATCAATTAATTGTCTAAGAATTTGCTCAATAAAATTACATTCATTGTTGGTTAATTACCCTTTTCCACCGTGGTGTTTGTGGCGTCGACAGTGGGGGAATCTCGGTCCATCGTGTCAGAAAAATGTCAGAAATGCCTATTTCTTCTGAACTGCCCCTCTTCAGATCCATTTATTTTATTTTATTTCTCTGCAGAATTTATTTAGTTCTACTCCATAAATGTCATTGCCTGTACTGTATCCAATGGTGCGATAAATCAGTCATTCAGGAATATGACAAGCTTTTTTCATGAAGTAAATAAACAATATTTAGCTTTTATTCTTATAGACCCTATTGAAAGAGAAATTCAGGTTCTCAGGAAAATCACCGCTTATTAATTAATCGTTAATCAATTGATAAGGTCAACCAACTAATGATTAATGAATTAATCGATAATTTGCATCCCTATTACATACTGAGTCCCAGTTACACTTTATCTATCAAGAATAAATCACATTTTCACAGACATTTCATAAGAAAATGTAAAGGTATTTTATTCCAATTTTATGGGCTACAGTGTAGTTTCCTCATTAACATTGTGTCTGTTGGGGGGGACTAAAGATATTTTTTGTGTAGAGATCATGCAAAACCACATATGGCTCACCTCCACTTGCATGCCCTTGATGTTGTTTGCGTGGGTTGACTTTGTGTTTGGTTGTTACTGCAATAGCAGCGCTTTCACTGGATGTCATAAAGGGGGCAGGATTTCCTTCCCACAGCCTGCAGAACCCACCACACCCCTGGAGCAACACGAACATTTTTTTTTTTCCAAGTTCCATTGTTTGTGAATTCAGATGCTTTCAACTCAGTGCGGTTGTTTGCAGCATCATTTGCTTTGTGTACATACACAAAGGTTATAACAGTTATAAAATGCCTCAATTGGGCTGCCAGACAGAGCAAGTAACAGGCTTGACCTTCTGAAATTCAAGCCTGCATACTTGTCTTGTGTACACGTCTGCCCACCTGCAGAGCCACTGTTGAACTTTTAAGTCGCCTACACAGGCTGGCCCTCATTGAATAGGTTATTTTGTGGTCAGTGGATTGAGTGTTTACCTCTCATTAGATTTTTTTTAGTCCATGCCTTACACAGAAAAGGAAATCCTGCTGTATTTTTCTCAAGAGGCATCAGTTGGAAATGACTATATGACAGTATAAGCCAGTGTTTCCCAACCTTTTTTGGCTCATGGCCCAATTTTAACATCACAAATTTCTGGTGACCCCAGACATTCAAAACAGAGACATTTGTTTTCCTAAGATGAATTTGTTTTTGATCATGTAATAGTTTGCTATACTATGTTGTAATTAAACATTAATTTTAGACATTTAGGCTATATAATGTATATTATTATGGATGGAGGCAGAAAAGCCAGGTGTAGATTACTGCACAAAGTGAGAA
>JAPQRP010000029.1:22809816-22824681 GCA_037367295.1 Apogon hyalosoma | reverse complement strand
TCATTTGCATCAAGTATTTTGGAAAATCAAACAAAAACATCATTTGCATAATAATTTGGAACGCAGTGTATTGTTGCACTGTTTAATGTCACTATGCACAACAAATATTACTTTTACACAGAAGATGAATAAAATAAGCACAGTTGAAACACTTAGTTTTAAAAAAAGATAACTATGTATGATAAACACTCTTAAGTAAACAATGACAACTATTTACAATTATTAAGGCGCAAGTACAGTACTTGTGTAGGCCTGTTCCTTTTAGCTGCCGACGCCCACAGGCAGGGTTTGGACACACCACCTTCACTTTCCATAACCTATATAGCATCCAGACAAGGAGGGGATGTGCAAAAAAAAAAACGGTCTGGAGCAGGTGCCCGGTGGTACAGCTCGCTTGGCTGTGGTGGCTGGTACCAGAGCTTCAAATCAGTTTGAAGCTCAACTTTTCCCCTGGGCCCCATCCTCAGAAGTGTCTTGGCAATCCATTGGTGATTTTCAGGAGGCAAGGTCTCTGCCCACAGGCGGGGTAGCTGCGTTGGTGACCCGTCAGACTCAGCAGTCTTCGGAACAAGAAAACATAAATGAGTGAATATTCTATACTGATAAATACATGAATATTCTCTGTTGTTATCCATGTCTTGATATTAACAGTTAACATGCTTTAAGTGAAATAAGAACATATTAATTTATTCATTAATTTATACTACTACCTGTACCATAGTATAAAGAAAACAGGGTATCTAGAACATATATTACATACCTGTACCATAGCATACAGAATACAGGGTACCTAGAACATATATAACATACCTGTACCATAGCATACAGAATACAGGGTACCTAGAACATATATAACATACCTGTACCATAGTATGATCATTGATACTGATTGGTGCAAAATACACAATTGTATGGGAATGCCAGATAAACACTCACTGTATATACATAAATAATATTAAGCAAATGTTTGTTTTTTGTTTTTTTTTTGTTTGTTTTTTTTTACCGAACGAGCTACATTAAGATCGGATTAGCTAAAGTCATTACGGTAAAGTTCATAAAGTAAATCGACATTGTTTACGACAGACAGGGTCGAATTATTTATTAATTTATGTCATATAAAACTTTAGTAAATGTTTGCAGCCTCTATTCCTGTGCACTAACCTGTAACCTGAGCTAACCTGTAGCGATAACGCTCCTCCAACATTTCTCCGCCCTGATTGGTTAAATGTTGGAAATGTTGGAAGAGAGGAGAGAATGGGCCACGGCGATTGGCTGAGAATGTTGGCAGGGCGCAACGCGATTGGCTCTCGCGTCCAACATTGTCCAACATTGTCCAACATTTCCCCGGCCGTTCCTTCTGGTTTCAGTAGGACCTTCACAAAGACAGCACTATCCTGTTTAAAGACTCCTTTTTTGTTTTTGTCAGAGTTCTAAAATAGATTCTTCCTTAATATTTAACTTTTAAGTGATTAATCACTTTTTATTATAACATTATACTCTATATTTTGTGTTTTTTCTGTGAAAATCAGGTATTTTCCTATATTTAATTCACTGATTATATAGATGTTCATAAAGGCTCAGACAAAAGTTGGGGGTTGATATGTCAAAAACAGAGAAAACTGAACAAAAGGTGATTTTTTCGGCGAAGATATCAATTGTTGAACTTAAAAACACCTCAAAAAAGCACCTCAATTCACTGTCATTGCTCCAACTCCATGGGTTTTACTGGTTGACTTAATGTTGTAGAAGATGACGGTGTTTCCACGTTCACTACTGAGCCTCTGAACGTCCAAATTGGTTCATATCAGGTGACCATGAAAAGATGATAAACTGTTTTACACCAATTACTTACATGTATTGATGGGATTAGTGCATCAACAGGTAGAACATATACTTTTGGTTGCTTGTAGCTGTTGAGTCTTTATGGGTTAAGCCAGGTTTGGTTTCTAATACAGCCTAGTTTGACCCTGTGTTGTAATTGGTGATTTGTGTACACATACCTTTACATAGAGCATTAAAGTAGAAAAAAAATATATATGGAGAAGTACAATTATGTAAGTCTAATCACTGCACACCACCTAGGAGTACACCTAAAGTTAAAATACAAACTTCATATACATTTGCCTGTGTACTAATGCAAAATATTTAGAGTGGACTTTGGGCCACTGGCTGGCCTCCAGAAACAGAGGAATGTGTGGGGGACTTTGCTAGAGTTGGAGTGAATTAGACACACTGTGCATTTTGTGACGGTTCTATTAATCCCTCAGTTTCAGACCAACATTTGTAAGAAAAAATAGGGCTAGAGCTACACAGGCTTCTGCTGCTGGATTTGCAGATGCTATGGTTAGATTCCTGCGTTCATGCTCATGGTCTTGCACAGACCTGTCCCATTTGGGTAAGTGTGGTATGTAATCCCCTTGTTTAGGGGTTTAATGGATTTGTGGCAAGTTGAACACAGTGTAGGGAAACTAGCTGTTGTGTAAAACCTAATTATGAGAAGACAAAGCCCCATTAATTACAGAAACAAGAATGTTGTCTCCATCAGGACACACTGCCTTGAGTTCCACTTGCAGAACGCAAGTAGTCTTTCCATTTTTTCCACCTGGTGAACAGAGGACAGGTTGAAACACCTATATGTGCACAAAAACTATGTAGCAATGTTATGTTTTCATTCTGATTTCAGCTTCTCCAGTGCAAATACACGACAGACCACGCACTGAGCTCTTCACAGAACAGTTTTTACTAGTTAGTTGCAAGCAAAAACATGTTAATTTCAACTGACAACACATCATTATTATACACAGATGTTTCTGCAGCAGCAGAAACTTCACAGCTTTAAAACGGAAAACTGCTAAATGCCCTCAGTATTGTAAACATCAGCATTAAGCATCATCTTTGCACATTAATATTAAGCCGGAAAATAATATATGACAGTTTCATAACTTAATGTAGACTTGAAATTGGCTAAATTTAAGAATCATTTAGGTTCATTTAGACTGCCCAGATGTAACAGTACATGGTTAGTAATAGCAGGTAAGTAAATTCACCTCTTTACTGACCAGAGCCAAATGTTTTCATTTTTCTGACATTTCTTGTATATATAATCCACATGGTTCTCATTTTCACATATATCATAAGTTATGTTCTATATTTCTGCCTGGAATCATCCTAAATCTGTATGAACAAGAGAAAATTTGAGGCTTGTGGGAACATGTTTTCTATTCTTGATATCACTCAGCAATTATGTTTTCAGTTATTTGTGTCAAATAGAATATTGACCATAACATAGACCATACTTCAATACATAATTAACTCCATCACTCTCAATTGACCCATCAATATTTAGCATTATAGAAAATAAATAGTCTTTTTCAAAAATAAATAGAAACTGTGATTCAGTTATAAAAGTGCACAGCCATTATTGTATGTAACCTACTAGTATAAAGACACTCATCAGAGCCTGAACTGTCCAGAGGATACTGTTACAGTTTTCCTGTTACCACTGATACTTCTAAGGTGATATACCAGTGACTCTTCACCGGTGAGCCAAGTATTGTTCACTTACACAAACCAACATGTACTAGCTGTTAAGCTAATTATCCCAAACACCTGAGACTTTAGTTATTAAACAGCGACAGTTTTTCATCCTATTACAACATTCCAAACTTTCTGTTTACATAAGACATACAGCTCCATCTTATATTAACACACTTCTAAACTGAGTGTGTGCCTTTCTCTTTCCAGCACCAAATGACCGCGCGGTAAAAAGGATAACCTGATATGAACAATAAATACTGTTGTAGATGGAATAACATTTGTGGATTTGTAGGTCACAACAGTGAAATGTGCTTTACATTAGCTTAGGATGTGTTAGTACAGATTAACCTGACTATCTTATAAGCATATAACAATACCTTCTCCCTACAATAAACTACATATTAGTCATTCTTAGTATATTTGTTTTTGCCGTCATTGGAGAGAATGCTCACCTCAAGTCATACAACAGATCATACAATTCTTACAACACTTGATTTTGCATAAGGACGGAGTGAAAGGAACAGTGCTGACTAATACAAACACGTGCATGAATATGACAGGACATAAGAGGATTGCAGCCCCTCTAAGACGCAAATGAACTGGCTGCGCTTACTCATCAACACAGCAGCCACTGAATTTCAACACAGCAAAGCAACCTCGAAGCCTCTGTCAAAGTGTTCAGACATAAACAAATGCAAACCTCCTGTCACAAAGGTGATAAGAAATACAATCACTGGGTGGAGACCTGAGAATCACTGTCCCTGAGTGGACGTCTGTTCTCACTGAGATCCTCTTTGGTCTTCTGGATACAGGTGAAGATCTCTTTAAAGAGAGCCTTGTACTCTGGCTGCTGTCCACCTTCTAAACCCACAATCAAATCGCACATAGTAGCAGAGCTGGACAGGCGGCGGCGGGTTCGGCTGTTTGCCAAGGGGGTGCTGGATGTCTGAACGGCCTTATGGCTGAGCTCGTCTGACGACTGCTTACAACGGAGCAGAAGCTCATCATATTTCACCTGTATACAAACACATTTTTTCATGAAATTGTTAATTGTTCTTTTTATTCTTGTGCATCACTGACCTGTATAAAATATTCAAGAGATAAAGGATCACATTTGATGTACACACTATTAGGGTCTGAGCAGGTCTTAATCAGGCCTAAGAGAGATCTTGTAAATGACCAACAGTGACCTGGTTGTATTTACATTTGGTCACTCCTTCTGAACAAGTCCATCATTCACAAAAATACTTATTCGACTTTAGTCAAACATACACTGTACCAGACATGGTATTGATACGCCACCTGTAATGCGCTGTACTGTGCATCCACCTCATTGAGCAGGGAGATGCCCCTCTGTTTCACTGCCTCCGCTCGCCTTATACACATCTGCTCGTGGCCACGGCGAATCTCATCTGTGTTTGTCAGAACGCTGTCACTGTTACACCTCTGTCTGTTGGATCGTTTCAGCTCCTCATCGTTTTCCACTTTTTCCTCCGTGTCACTTTGCTCCAGACTGGGCTTTTCTTCAGAGGCAAAAAATACTGTATCGGGTAACAGCAGCTGTTCAGGTCTTCTGAAACTAGTGGGAAAGGAGGAGACGAAGAGGTGCAAGCTTTTACGCAACTTTAAAGAACAAAAATGTATTAAAAGATGGCACAAATAATAAAGGAAAACCAAAAAACAACAGCAGCTCTCACTTGTTGGCACGGTCTTGGTGCCACAGAAGACGCAGTTGTTCCACTTCAGTTTCCAGGTCCTTCTGCCGGGCCCGGCATCCCTCCAGCCGGGCCAGCTGCTGCTCCAGGACTCTGTTCTCTCTCGCTGTCAGCTCACTCTCCCGCTGTGCCGCCTCCCTGTGGGTCCGCTCTAAGGCGATCTGGTTCTGAAGGGTCTGTATGGAGCGCTGCAGAGCTGCATGTTCCTCCTCTGGGTTTTCACGTTTTCCTCGGTCATAGCAAAAGTCCTGAGTTGACCAAAGTCCTCCTGCATGGAGGTCATCATGCCTGACCCGGGACAGACATATGTTGAAAGGTCACTGAGAATATAAGCAACACTTTCATAATTGACACCATCTATTCTCAGTTATTAGCTAACAACACACAGGGGGCTCACAGGAGATACTGTTTGGGTTATTTAAAAAACCTTCAACAGGAAACAACTTTTTGATACAGAATATTTGTTTATAAAACTGAACCTAACATGTAAGAAGAGAGTACATTTTACTAATGAGAGGGAAAAAATAAGAGCCTGTCATTTCTGCCTAATGTTTTTATTATCTTATTCATAAATTATTTAACATCTTAATTTTCAAAATACACGTATGAAACATATTTAATTCATCTCTCATATGGCTGACTTTCTTAGCCATGACAACATTTTAAGATGATGTGGAAATGAAAAGAAACACTAACTTCAGCAGAATTGCTCTTATGATTTAGAGATAAAATCCATTATGAAATAGATCATCTAAAAAAAGGGGTGCCAAGAAGAGTTTAGGAAACACTGATTTACACTTAAAATGGTAATTTGGGCACTGAATATTAACAGGAACTGTAAACTTGCCAGTGCACTGTAATAACTAAATGATCTCAAATTGTATTTAACATGTAGTCTGATGCTGCGATCTTTGTCAGAAACAACAAATATGGGTCAGTGCCATTATTGACTGTATTAGTGAGCTATAGGTTACTCTGCTTTCTCATTATTTTGTGGTATGAAATGCAGGAAGCAAAGACAACACGGGCGTGTCTTATTTCTGACAATAGCAGAGGATTAAGTCCCTCCTCATTTGGATTATGTCTGATCTGGCTCTGGGTGACCTGACGCATCTCCAGTTAGCCTGAGAGGGTAAGAGAAGGTCAGATGACACAGACAGTAGTTCTTACTGTTCAGACACTTTGCCCTTTGATTTAATAATTAAGTTTAAGGACAACCTGTCACCAAGTTGCATGCAGATGTGTTTTTGGTAATCTTTAATTCTCAAACTCTAATAGGAGCACACAGCTCTCCTAAAGTCTATGTCAAAATTCTCATGAGAAAAAGCTGTCACAGTACTATTAGTCCACTACTGCTATTTCCTCTTATAAATGGTTCCTCTGTCACATCGTGAGAGTGCATACATGTAATACCTGTCATGTTGTAAGTCATACAGCTCTTTGAGACAGGACACACTCTGTGCTCCGAGAGACCGCCGTTGCTCTGCCTGTTCTCTTTTGCTGCGCTCTACCTGGGCAGTCTTGAGCTCCTCCACCTGAGTTTGCAGGTTCTCCATGTGGGTCTGAAGGCCTTCGATGGTCTCCGTTAGACTGAAGGTGAAAATAAAGAGAGCAAATTTTACTGAGGTCTTCCAAAATGGGACTATTATCTTTACAACTCTCAGAGTGAATAATTTGGTGATATTACATTTCCAAGGGAAATTAAGTGATAAATGGTAGACGGACCTGTGGATCTTGTGCTGGGCCAGGCGATTGTCCTGCACTAGTTTGTGGTTGCCTTGCTCCAGGTCTCTGGCAGCCATGTCTAACTGCTCATACACTTTGGCATGCTGGTCATTCATTTGACGCAGTAGGTCCACTTGCTTGGACAGATACTAGTGCATAACAGAGGGAGGAGAAGAACATTTAGATTGTTGGACAGTATCTTCAGCAAAGGTGCAAAACTGAGAGTCTAATGTTACTCCCCTTACAACATGCATTTATCACACCTTAAAATGCAAATTAACATGAGCTTATTTGAATGTGCTGACAATAAAATACTTGTGCGATCATATGTAACACCTTTTAGATTTATTTTTTAAATCCATGACATAGGCTAAAAATAAAGGTTTTCCAGGAAAAAAAAAAAACAGCACTGTCACAAGAGATAATGAGCTGTATTTAGATACCAATCATGATTTTACTTAACATACAGTTTATTTCTGTAATATCTCATTATCTCCTTTGGACAGTAATAGAAGGCTTCATTTACTTAACACATTTAAATTATTTGCTGTGCTGGGTGATTTTGAAAAATAGCTGCTAAAATGTCACTAACCAAATTAGTCTCCCTACACAGAAATCCTTGCAACCATTTATCTACTACTTTTTAAAGTGGACACAAAGCAACATCAAAGTCCAGGTTCATACAACCAGGTGCAGCTTTGAGGCTGTCATGAGTGAGGTGGGTAACAACACAGACAGACACTCCATAAGGATGAGGGTCAAAGAGACGCAAGGGATTAGCATATCACCCTCAATAATTCCCCTGGGAAGAAGGTGCTTTGCTGTAAACTAATTAAGGCTCTTATCTTTGCCGATCTGTTGAATGCCATATCCTGGAACTCAAACAGACCAGCAAAGCCTTCACAAACCAAAATTTAGTGACATTTTTTAAAAAATTCTTTTAACATATAGTTTACTAGACGAATAACAAAGACATAAGGTCTACTGATTTTCATATTACCTTAAACGGTTTTTAACATTTGTTGTGTTTTTATGGATTGTTTTGTCCATCATTTCAATAGATGTGTTGACAACCTAATTCTTCACTACGATCTTAGTTGCTTGAACACTGTCCGAGGCAAAGGTAGGAGAAGACTAGTGAAAGGCTTTCTATAATTAGATAAACAAACATCCTGCCAAGAGATGCACTGTGCCAAAAGCTCACTAGAAAGAGACTGATCAGGATTGGTATTTACAAAATCCTGTTTAAAATGAAGAGAAAGGGACAAACTTTATCTCATTGAATAATCTTACACACTGGACTTTTCATTTATTTAACATTACTACATTTATAATAACTGCACCAAAGTATGATGTATTTCAAAAGAATAATAAACCATATGGTGAAAAGACAAGTTTATGGTGATAGGTTCCTGTTACAAATAAATATACTGTATATTTTGCACAGTGATAATCACTGAAGGATAGCGCTGGGGATTTAAGAGCTCTATATTACCTCGATCTCCTGTAACTGCTCCTGGTTGGTGGAATACATCTGCTTCAGAGCCTGCTCAAGCTCATGATTCCTGTCGAGGAGGGTTTTCCCCAGCTCCGCTGCCAACCGGAGATCTGTCAGAGCAGGAAAACATGTAAACACATCACACAAGGGCTTCAATGACCAAACACAGGCAAGTCAGAGAGTTGAACGCATGTTAAGGGGATAAACATAGACTGGCATTAAGACAGCCCTGACACACAACATTGTCTCAGAATGTTGTGAATGTGGCTCGGGTAAACCACAGAGGAATCTACTGCATGCTTCAGGATATCCTTGTGACCCTTTCCTCATTCATTTCTATTCTCTTGCTGTCTAACAACTGTGTATACTCGTCGTTAGAAATTAAGTGAAGCAAGCCAGAAAAGGCACCACACTTTGACATGCACAGAAAACCAGCCATAAGTATATTTAACAAAAACATGCTCACAAGCCTCCAAATAACAACCTTTGGCCCCACCCTGAAGCACTCAGACAGCAGTAGAGATGAGGGCTCTGCGAACTGATACAAATCTGGTGAAAATACCTCCGATTATCTCCACAAGTAACTGGTGAAATAGCAGATCTGCTACAGAACAAGTTTTATTGAACTGTTCAGGGACAAGGAATTTTACAGGATATCATTCATAGCTGATCACATCACTGCGAGCTGAGCTGTCCTGATATTTTCTCCTAACTATATTCACTTATTGTTGTGCTATGTTTTACACCCTCTAATAACATGTCTGACAGCGTATTCATTGTCTTCTGTGTTTTTTTTCTATCACACAGACTGACACAACAGTTCAATCCAGGAACTTACAATACAATGTACTTGATAACTGGGTTACGATTCTACTAATATGCAGAATTACTGGCATATCCTGCCCAAGTAAAATATGCTTTGGATTATTCCTAGTTTCAGCATTGATCAGTGTTGCAAATGGTTTAAGATTGTCTAATCAAACCAATAAAATCAACAATATTGCCCCTGAAGAGAACTTTATCTTGGGCTAAAGTACAAAACAGCTGGAAGCAACACAAGTAGTACACATACACAAGACTATGCAGACAAAGGCGTACAACAATAAAAACAAGTACTCTACATCATAAAGGCAATAAAAAATATATATATAATAAATACATAGAATTCTATAATAAATAGCAAAACAACCTTAAGACTTTTGGAATTAATGAATATTTAAGTCTATTGAATCTATTACTAAGGTGAGAAATGGCCTTCATAAATCACTCTTTTGTGTGAATCTACAAGCAGTTGAATGAATCCGAAACAACATAAGGCAAGTGACAGCCAGAGGAAACCCTGTCCGCAAAGCTCTGAATATGTCTCAACTTTTACCCCATGACTGAATGTGATATTGTGTCATGAGAGTAGGCGATACAAAGTCTGTCTGTGAGCGATGCACTTCCACTTGTGTATTCAGCGTTATTTATCACTAAGTTTACACACCTGGCATTGGATCACTGTATTAAAATAAAGTGTCATGTCAGGGTCGGGCAGACACCTCGGATCTTACCGTGTTCCAGGTCCTGCGGGTGGTACCAAGGCTCCCCATCTTTGTCAAACTCTTCCTCCAAAATCATGTCCGTTAACATTTTAAAGCCACGGAGCGAGTGGGGACTCCACCTGACGGAAAACTGAGAAGCAGGTGTGTATTTGTCCTTTATTCCTGCAGTTGTCCGCTCCTCCCTTCGCTGTGTAAGCGATGTGAGCTCCTACATCCTCCCGGTGAGTCTGAGCCGTTAAGTCTGTTGTCTACGGCAACGTGGCAAATCTCTAATACTCCCCAACATCCGGTAGGTGGCTCAGATACTATTTAACTCAACATATGCTCCAAAAAAAACAAACAGTGTCAGCTTTATTTTTTAAATTAATACTTACTTTTATGACTTGCTACCATAGGTATGAGTATCGCAAACCTTTAAATATATATTTAAAAGTTTGCTGTCGTAACTTCCTGCTTCTGTTGACAGGCGTTCTCATTGACAAGTCACAGAGCAGTGAGTGGAACTACGACACGCTTCTGACCAATCACGTGTTTGTTTAGGAACTTAAAGGCCCGCCCCGTTCGGAAGGCACGGAAAACGAGTTGGATAGGATGTAGGAGGTGTATTGAGTTATTATTGTGCCACATATTCAGCAAACTGTCAGTTTAGTTAGAAGTAGCGTCCTGACTTGTGCGATATTTAAGAAAATGAGGGAGGTGGGTTGAAAAATATACGTTTTTTTGTGCTCCGGATATTGATTCATTCGTCAGTTTTTGCTAATATCAGCTATGCTAAACACGAACAGTATAAAGTGTTAAGTCTCCAGAAGGACGCAGTTTCTTGTGTTCGACTGGTTCGACCTTCCTGTGTTCTCAGTGACAGGAGCTGCAATGGCCTCAGAGGAGAAACCTGGTCCAGGTGTCCGACCCGGAAGAATGAACGTCAGTCGGCACCTGATAAATTTGGGGGTTAATCCAACAGCATTAGCCTTTGCTATGACCACTCTGGGCGCTGCTATGATCAACAACATATTCAGCTTCTACTATGTCAAACTGTTCCTCAATAAGTACAAGATATCAGAGGCAGCATTTCACCAATCACAAGTGAGTAATTTATTCTTACATTTTGCTGGCGTCATCCAAAGGTATATGTCAGTGTCTGTTGAAACTGTAATCTTGTCAATAATAGCAGTATTCCTTCTGTTGGTGTGGTGTATTCACAGGTGGTGTACATGGTGTGGAATGCCATCAATGACCCTCTGTTTGGCTACCTCCAAGATAACTCCAAAGTGCCCTGCTGCTCTCAGCGGCGTCTCTCCATCCTCTATGGTGCTCCCCTCTACTCTCTTGCTTTTCTTGTACCCTGGTTCCCATGGCGGTCGTACTTTCCTGGTGACTGGATGAGCGGCTTGCATCTGATGGTGGCTCTGTGTGCCTTCGATGGCATGCTGACTTTTGTGTTGCTGGCGCAGTGTGCCTTATTCGCTGAGATTTCCTGTCATCATCAAAGTCGACTAAGACTTATAAAGTACAACCAGGTAACAACATTGTACTGATGAGATTTGCCTCTTAGGTATTGAAATTCAGTGATAAACATGACCAAACACTTGATACCTGATAGTATCTTGTAAGGTTTGTTGTTTGAAATTTGGTACCCAACCCTCTACTGTTTGCCCACATTGTTTACCCATTTTTTTTCTCCTCATGTTATTTTCCCAGGTTGCTGCTCTGATTGGCTCCTCCAGTGTCCTCGTCTGTGGTGTGCTGTCCAAAAACATGGAAGACTTTGCAGCCTTCCAAGTCTTCACAGTGCTTATAGCTATCCTCAGCTGTTGCTGCATGCTCTATACGGGCCTCTACAGTGAGAGCCGCTTTGATAACAAACTATCTGAAACAGATGCACAAGAGTCTGTTAACCCGACTTCCCGTCAATCAGAAGTTTCCTTCTCCTTATTAAAAACCCTGACATGGCAAATCCTGACAAACAGGGACTTCCAGCTGTTTGTGCTCATGAACTTTTTCCAGGTTTTCATGTTGGCTTTCTTTAACAATTTTACTATGATATTTGCTGAGCACCTTATTCCCCCAGACACATTACCATCACTGGCCAAGAGCATCATGTATGGAGCTGGATTTATCTGCCCACAGGTAACGTCATCACCAGAAAGCTGTATCAGAAAAGTAGCAATTATGTGTAGACATAGTCTTTGTTTGCATGCGATGTTTCTATTTGCATAATGTCACAGTTTTACTTGTTTAGGTCCATTAACAATAAGCTGCACTTAATTCACATAATTGCTGATGAGAGTCAAAAACCTGCACGCATTTATATATAAACAATGAGCCTTGTACAAGATGATTTTCATACTATTATTATGAGAAATTTCTGTTTATTTATTTGATGAGAAGCTCTACCAGAATAAGTAAACATTTTTAACTTCATAAGACTGTAAATGAAGTGAACTTTATGAATGCCACCAGTTGTGTCAAGTAGTTTTTTTGTCAGCAAATTGTGAAAGTGTAGTGAAATTTACATGATAATCTGCCATCAATTAGTGAAAAACTAATTACACCTGATTCCTACAACATATCTGGATCACCTGTAAATTGTGTTTGTATCTGAAGGAAAATTCAAAATAGGACAAAATAGTGAAAGTGGCGAGTTGTCCTAAATGACTTGTACATGGTGTTAAAGAACAGATTTGTCAGAATGAGTGACTCTTCCATGAGACCCGTTGTCTACCTCTTAATATGAAGATAATTGTTAGTTGAATTTATTGTCTATAAACCATCCTTATTCATACAGAACAACACTTGGAAATTCCCCAGATTTAAGTATCAAATGATCCTTCACAACACACTATTGTTACACATAACTTTAGTCCTTTTGGCAGCGCAGCTTATGAAAACAATGCACTTTGTTTTTCAGTTTCAAATGACTCTCCCAACAAGGAAATGCCTCCAAAAAACTTGATCTACCACCTCGGACCTTACTTTTGTATTGCTATGTATTACTGTTGTATTATGTGTCTTTCCACTTGTTTCCAGCTACTCGTGTTGAGCTGCCAACGTCTGCTTCATGGGCTCGGTTACTACAGGATCATCCTCTACACTTTCTACTTGGAAGCTGGAATGGCAGCTGTCATGTTAGCACTTGGACCTCAGCACTACTATATCCTTGCCTTTTTCCTCACTGTTAGCATGTAAGTGCTACGACAACTACAAAGACTACTTCTACTACTACTATTTTTGGATGCTCCTTTATGGGGTCGCCACAGCAAATCACCTTCTTCCATCTGACCCTGTCTCCTAAATCTTTCACAACAACCACCTGCATGTCCTCCTTCACTACATCATAAATCTTTTTGTTTTTCCTCTTTGCCTCCTGCCTCTCATCCTTTCCTGCCTTTTGTCAGTCTCCTGCCTGGTATCTTCATCATCCATCTACTACTATATTCACGATTCCTTCTCTGCACATGTTCGAACCATCTCAATCTGGCCTCTTTCACTTTGTCATGTAAGAGTTTAAACAGTTAATATATATAAAAAAAAAAACATTTGGTTTTGATTATATTAAACCCACATTTTCTTTTTTTGTGTGTCATAGGATCATAATTCAGGCTGCCTTCAGTCTTTTTGGCTTGCCTTTGGCCGACATCATTGATACAGACATGCAAATGTACAAACGCAGGTAAAATTATGATTAAAGTGACAGAATTAAGTCTTTAATTTCTCACCGACAAATACTGTATACAGCAATTCTGCATCTGGTTCTACTAAGACAGCACTAAAAACGTTTGATAAAAACCGTGCCAAAATATAAAAGACAAACACAGTTTGCTTGGGACTTTGATGTTTTCTAATGATTTTCTCCTTTTTCCTGCAGCTCCCCCTTGTCCTCAATGGTGTTTGGAACAAATGCGTTGTTCACCAAACCTGGTCAGTCTTTGGCACCAATGATAGTGCTTAATATCCTCAACCAGTTTGGATATGAACAGCTCAAAGATGCCGCAAGGGATTCACATTCAAGGTGCAGATCATTTTTTTACACTTAAAGTCATCAATGTAGCATAATGTTGTATCCAGTTTAGGTACCGTGGGTAGGTTGGTGATGCTGTTTGCTTGTGATACTGACTCAATGAAAAATGTTAATTCCTTCCATATAATGTTAAAATATTAGCCTTCCTGAAGCTTATGGCACCTACAGATTGGGTGTTTGGGGATTCTGCAGTGAGAAACCTCTACACCAAAAATATAATGTCGCATCATTTTGGACATTTATTTTTAACATATTTGTGTAATAAAATTTGGTCAACCTTAACAGATAACTAAACAGAATCTAAAAATCTTGCTAATGAATCTCACTAGCAACTGACCACAATTGTTAGATTTGTGAAAAGTCATTTAAGTTAGATGTCATGCTCTTTACATTAATTTAGGTTTTGATTTTGGGTGTTGTGTCTTAGCTTTACAATAGCAGTAAAACCCTGATCCTGTCATTTAGTGCCTGGGCAAACCACAAACTAAACTGATCATAAACTGAGTCTTTGGCTGCTGTGATGAGAGGTTTTATATTATGAAGCTGATATTTTCAACAATTAAAGAAATGGTAACAAATACCATGTTGGCAGTTACATTATGAAAATGGTCAGCAAACTCAAGAGATAAAACTTGATAAACCACCAAAACTACCAATGTGGAATTCTTACCGTAGACATTGTATTAATTGAATATTTTTAATTGGCTCCAAGTTGCGGTTGCTTTGGTACTAAAAGAACAGTCCTGTATCACCTATAGCAGGGGTGTCAAACTCATTTTAGTTCAGGGACCACATTCAGCTAAATTTGATCTGAAGTGGGCCAGACCA
>JAPQRP010000029.1:22786955-22803918 GCA_037367295.1 Apogon hyalosoma | reverse complement strand
GGCATCATTCCTGGGTTTTTTTTTTTTTTTTTTTTTTTTTCAGGTTAGAATATGTTGCAAGTGGAACTAATGTTTTAGCATTGGAGCCCCCTGGACTCATTTTAGGGATGTACAACAAAGAAATCTACTGCCATGGTGATCTGTCACTAGACTAGACAAAAAGGTTTGGAGAATGGTCAAGGATTTTACTGGAAAAGAAAAATGTGCAGTGTTTCTGTTTTTGCACAGTTTGTACAGTTTGCACTTTAATGTTCTGAAATGTGCAATATAAACGGGCTCATTGCAGCCACTGATATTGTTAAAATTTTAATCTTTGTTACCAAAATGTATTTTTTGTTCTAAAAAAAAAACGACTTCATTGTCATACTTGTAAGGTAATTGCACATTTCCTATTTTTATTTGGAAAAATATTGTCTCAGGGAGCAGTACTGTTGGGTTTATTTGTATTGTTCAAGCAAAAATCTAAGTTATTTTTCATTTGCACAACAAATTATTCAAGGAAAAGCAAGAAGTATTGTTACAATTAATGAAGTGAATTAATTTAATTGAATTATAATTAAATATAATTACAATTGAATGAATTGAATTATAATTACAGTACTGTTACAATGTTGTTGGGGTTGAGGGGAGCTGGGGGCAGAAAAAGATTGAAAACCACTGATCTAAGGGTTTCAGGTCAAATAATAATTGTCACTACAGTTAGAAAATCATAACATTGGCCAGTTGTAATGATATCACCCAATTTTATAACAACCAATATTTAACATAGGCACAGAAACAACAAAGCAAATTCTTACAAACTAAAGGATTACAAGTTGTATTATAGGTTGAGAAAAGTCTGTTAAGTTACATAGACTTTGCAAAAACCAACTGCACAAAGCGGAAAACAGGGCTCATCTCATGAAAAGATAACTTTTAGAGATTTGTGACTGATAGGAAAGCAGTATTAATATGATCCGAGGGAATGTGATGCTTCTTTAAACTGAACTACACACCAGAAAACAACAGTGGCTTCATTTAGCTTCTAATGCCTTCACTTAAGTTTTGGATTCATCACTGTTACTTGGAGTATTTTCAGAGTGCAGTATATTAATTTTTACTTCCCCCTGCAGTGTTTACATCAGTAATGCAGTGTAACATTCATGGCCTCAACTACACAGCCTACTCCTTAAACTTTGTGGAGGCGGATCCACTTGAGGTGTCAATCAGAGCTTTAGCCCAATCCGATCCCGTCTTTATGTTTCTGTCACACCCCCTTCCACGTCGACTGGCACTCTCGCCATATTTTCAATCCTGTGCACCCCGCAGCCCGGTGTTACTACTAAGTTGAGCAGGAGAAGCTTTCATAGAGGGAAGCTTAAGATTGTGAAACTAAGGGAGAAAAGGAACAGCTGCTTGAGCCCCGTTGCCTTTTCATTCTGCAAACATGAACGTCTTCAGATTGACAGGCGACCTCTCTCATCTGGCAGCTATCATCATCCTGCTCCTGAAAATATGGAAAAGCAGGTCATGTGCAGGTGAGTTCAGGCTCTGACAGGCATTTCACAGCATTACACGCAGACATTGATATGTCTGTCTTTATTTGGTTGAAGAAAAAAAAGCGCTTTATTTGTGTGCATGATGTTACTCAGTCAGCTACAGGGGCTAGCTAACGTTAGCTTAATGCTAACCTTCATTCATTTCTGCCGATCGCTAGCTAACAGCGCTAGCAGTCAGTGGGCTTAGAGGATACAGTTACTAAAACGTTCTTTTACGAGTAGCTTTTTAAGTATCGGTCAACTGCAGTATTTATATGAAATTTTGCATTATAAAATGTTAGGATTGCGGTTACAATCTCCACAGCTTGCGTAGCTTTAGCTCCATCTAACGTAGCTACACCGGATACAAGTGTAAAGTTAAGATTTCAGTCAGGAGACATGAAGTATTTAACCTTTAACAAAAATAACACGCATGTAAAATGTTTATCAGAGTCCAGGCATGGAAAGAAAACATGTTACTGTGTCATGATTTGAGGATTATTTTTTTCCTCCACATTATAAATCGGTGTACTTTGGCTCTGTAGTTCTGAGGTTTTGTGCTCGATTTTTTGGGTCTGGCTTCTGACGTGGCGTTCTAGAAAGCGCTAAGGAAGTGGCTAACAGGCTAAAATCATAACTCAAATGTGTGTAGTTCATCTGTAAAACTGCAAATGGACTTATTTATAGAAACATGTACTGAATATGCTGTTTTATAAACCTCTTCACGTGTTTATCTGCGTGTACTGCTGTGGTGTCTGTGAAAACTTGTACTAGTCAAAGGGCAGTTTAGGTTATTACCTGGATTAGAGGTGATTGGACCTGAGAGGTTCAAAGTTAAAATGTGATGTTAATGTAACAGATCAGTAAGGATGGATGAATTAGAATCACCAGATACCAACCAGGAAAAAATGGGACGAAGAGTATGTATAAATTATCAACACTTAGACATATTTATTTATTTAGTTACAGGACAGTGTGTATTGATTTAGTTGCAAAAAAAGATGAATGCACCAGATTTAACAGAGAAGCTATTTTCCATCTGTTGTCCTGGACGAACAATCAACATAATAAAACATCACATGGATTACGAAGTACTGATATACTAGAAGAAAACTGTTAGACAATGACAGATACCACTAGACAATGATGTAATCATACATTTTGATAATGTTCAACTTCTATCAGCTATTAAAGGATTTCACAAATGTATTTTATCTGAATGCAACCCTCCCAAGTCGTATGCGAAGTAAGTTCACCAAGCATGGGAGGCAATATCACATACGTAATTCATGTGACAAAGTGATTTCCAGCTGTTTATATGTACATTTTCAGTTTCCACTCAGTGATAAATCAGATGAGGTTTGTTGAGGATCAAACGTACCAGACTTATAAAATATCAGTGTATATGTTGGGTATCAGTAATGTATTAGAAAAACACACTAGTCAAATCCTAATGTTTAGAAATAAATTGTAAATATTAAGCAAAGTGTACAAGATGATATCTCTCTTGTATGCTAAAGATCAGAGCAGATTTGTGACCCTGCAGACTGAGGAAATGTTTTGTTACTTATTTACAGTTCCAGTAGGTGTCACTGTCTAATAAGGAATAACTTTACATTTCGTCCCTGGACTTTTGTGTGATTATAATATATATGCTGCCTGGACCTAAATGGTAAATCTCCTTGATATTTTTCTTAAAGGTATCTCCGGAAAAAGCCAGATACTCTTTGCTCTTGTGTTCACCACACGCTACTTGGATCTCCTCACCTCTTTCATCTCGCTCTATAACACTTGCATGAAGGTAGGACACTTTGACAGTTTGTAGCCTTTCTTATCAGTACAGTAATCACCTTACGTACCCAGACTGATCATCTCCTTTTTGTTGTTTACCAGGTGATCTACATCGGTTGTTCGTATGCCACAGTGTACCTGATCTACATGAAGTTCAGGGCCACCTACGATGGCAACCATGACAGTTTCAGAGTGGAGTTCCTGGTTGTTCCAGTTGGTGGTCTTGCTGTTCTCATCAACCATGACTTTGCTCTCCTAGAGGTAGGGTAACACTCCTGATTTGATGTCTAAACATGGCATACTTTATTTAACAAAGGGCAATAGAAATGCAAGTATGTAGACACCTTTCATTCTTGTTTTAATATGCACTGTAAAAGCGCTGGTACCATCCGTAGGATTTACAGAAAGGGAATGGGATGATATGAGAAAAGGCTGTATTGCTTTTATAAAATAATTTGTGAAATGGAAAATAAAAAATAGAAGTTGTATTTGCTCCACAGGTCCTTATGATTCTGCTTTATTACATCCAGCATTATGTCCAACCCAAAAACTGAAACACTTGCACTAGCCTATGACCACTGAATAATGAATTAAGTTAAATAACTGTTTTCAGACATATTTTTATTGAACAAATAGCATGTAAATACTGCAATAGAAGAGTGATGGTATCTAGACAACCTGATAAGGTCACAAGGTCTAAGCACTTATGAAGCAGGTACATCAGGTGATGCACTCAGACCTGCTTGAATCACACAGAGGAAACAGATTCTGTACCTTTAGCCCCACTCAGCGTGAAACCCAGACTGAATTATTGTTCTCACCTATCGATCCAAAAGAGGCACAACATTCACTACTTGGCTCACACACCAGCCTCCTTTATACACACTGAGGAGACTTCTAATCAGTGTTTGTGAAGCAGATGACCTTGAAATGCAGCTACTTCCCATCTATCTCACCCTGACGCGTTTGTTCTCAAGGCTGGCCAGACACGAACTGGGTCGACGCTTGAGTCGAGCAAAGTATATTCTTACATGTCTAACATGTAAAAAATAACTCAATTTATGGAAGATGGTGATTAATTGTGCTCAGCTGAAATGTTGCAATGTAACATGTTGACATATGATACACCAACATCTATCAGAAGATTCTAATGACAGAAGATTTTAGGTTTTTCACCAACAAAGTCGCAGCCAATTAAACTGAGCATTAGTAATAATGATTAAAAAAAAATAAGTGTGTGAAACATTTTGGGCAGTCTTTTGTGATATTTGTCACAATAACATTAAAAATGTGGTTTACTGGTCAGGACTAGTGGGAAAATAACACACCTTACTGTTTGTTCTCAATGTGATTATATCCTCTTTGATCACAATTGATTGTGCCGTCAGAATAGTCTAACCGATGAATGTATTTGTTTGTTTGTCAGATCTTGTGGACATTCTCCATTTACTTGGAGTCGGTGGCAATTCTGCCCCAGCTTTTCATGATCAGCAAGACCGGTGAGGCCGAGACCATCACCACCCACTACCTGTTCTGCCTGGGGCTGTATCGAGCCCTCTATCTCTTCAACTGGATCTGGCGTTTCTACTTCGAGGGCTTCTTTGACATGATTGCCATAGTGGCTGGGGTGGTCCAGACTGTCCTCTACTGTGACTTCTTCTACCTTTATGTCACTAAAGGTGGGTATCCTTATTGTCCTCATGGTCTCAGCTATTATCACAGTTGTCAATTAATGATCACTAAGGAGTCATTACAGTATAACACCTACAAATCAAAGGTCCAGTATGTAAGATTTAGGAGGCTTTGCAGGGATTTTGTTGTGGAAATGGAATATAATCATTAAACCTTTTTTGATACCTTAGAATAAGCTGTTTATATCTATTGAATCACCCCCACAGAGTCTGTCATGTTACTCTGATGTTTCTATAAAACTCAGAACCGGTTTCTTTTTCTCTTTTCAGTTTATGGTAGTTGTTCCACTTTTTTAGAACTAGTTCTGGAGATCAGTCTGGCACCATCTACTATCATTGTGGAATAGGGGAAAAACTCTCTGTGTTATTGCTGTTTGGCTATTTTGTACTTCTTGAAATCAACCACACTGGTCTGGTACAGTGGTAAGCAAAAGAATGCAATGACAGTGTCTTTGGAGAAGTTGTTTTGGTGGGATATATACGTGGAGATTTTAACTGAGGGATTAAAATAAAGAATTCTCTGCAAAAGAAAATGAAACACAAAAGATTTTTTTTTTGTCAAGACTTGCTTTCTTTAGCATGTGGGTGTAGCTCAGGTTATTTTTGGTCTTATGTATAGAGGGGGACTTTTGATGATGGTAAAACATGCAATTAGTGGAAAGGAGAATAATGTATTTGAGGTAGCTGCTCACTGAATTATTAAAAGATCTCATAGACAAATCCAGGACCGGCTGTTCACCACTAGATGTTGCTGAAGAATGCACTCTGAACCCTTTAAAGGATTAATATCAATGAGCTGTGGAACAGTTCAATGCTCTACATCAGTTTATAAACTCATAGGTGTATGTTATTCATTTGTGTAATGACTAGTTTATGTAGTTAATATGAAACATATTTCCAAATCTATTATTTTAGTATAAACAGATCGGACGGATACTTCATCCCACTGAAGTAGAGGTGATCCAGTACAAAATCCACTCGTGTCCTGAACTTTAAACTTCTGCTGAAGCTCCCACAGTCTGTTACAGTCTTTTCAGTACAAAAATCCTAGAAACACAGTCCCAGGAAACTCACAAGGGAATTTAATACACAAAGACTGTGACTTTGGAAATTCTCACTGGATTCAATTAACCATTACCCAACCACAAACAAACCACAAATTAGTTTTGGCTAATGGTTGGAATGTGTTTTTGCACGCAAACACAACTGTGGATATTGTCCCTTTTGTCTCATGAGAAAGTCTCATGAGCGATGATTTGTATGATACTTGAATTCAGTGACACTGAGCAGCGAGAGGTGCTACGTAAAAAATGTGAAATGAAAGTTGCTACATTTTCTTAATACACATATATATTTTTTACTTTTTTATGCTAGTTTTGAGTTAAGAAAAAAAGTTAAATATTTGAAGCCTTTTTTTTGTTACTAGATCCTAGTAAGGATGTATGCATGTGTATATAGACTTTTTAAGTGAATGATACAACTTATTATTATTTCCTTATTGAAAATTATAATTTCTCAGTGGCCCAACCTGCATCCTTAGCAAAAAGATATTTACATTCCTGTTATAGAAGAGAAAGCAGGAAATATTTAAATTTAAGAAGCTGTAATTAGTGAATTTAGATTTTATGGCTTAAAAAAAATACATGGGATCAACTTACTGCAGAATTTGAAATGCCGATACAGATGAACTGTAAACTTCCTGTTTTGTTGTATTATTTTGTTATTTATCCCACATAACAAAGAAATCATTATAAATAAGAAAATTTGTTAACATTTTCAAATCTTTAAGCTCTTCATCACATTCATTTTGAACACAGATCCAAACATACACATTTATGAACAAAAAATTTTATATTATACAATAGATGCCATCAGTGAAATTATGTTATATGCCAATACAAATACTGGCTGTTATCTGCAATACTTTTGTGATGCAGTTGACCTCTTGTTATCTAACGGAGCTTTTTCTAATAAAGACACAGATAACATAGTTGCCCTCAGGTGATGATTTATCAGTTATCACTCGATTTGCCATCGTGGTTTTTCTCAGCACAGATCAAGAAAACAAGCATTGACCACTGAAAATCAGATGAACAGTTGCAGATTCAGTGTGCAGCCCAAGTAATGCGGCGTAGTGATGAGTCCATGGTCTTACTCTGTCTTTACTTCTAAACCTTCAGTGTTGAAAGGCAAGAAGCTGAGCCTGCCAGCGTAAAAGCACAGGAGGCGGCGGCGGCGACTCCCAGCAGACTCAGGGGGTGCGGAGATGACGACATGGAATCTCGTGACCTATAGCAAAGGATGCCTGAGACAGAGAGCCAACTAACGGGGAAAAACACTAGTCTTCTAGACGACTTCTGATGGAACTGGTAAATGCCAACAAACACCAGAGCTGAACAAAGATCTTCCCAGGTCAACCATTGGATTTCTGTGTTCAGCATCTTGCCTTAAACATCTTTTCATTGCTGTTCAAATAGGAGGAAAGGCTTTTTTCTACATATGCTTTTTTTTTTCTTTTTTTTTTTTTTATATCACAAATAGGGTTGACTCTGAGAAGTACCTTGTTTGACTTGGTAATGAAATGCACAAATGTACAGTCTTATAGCGTGAGATAAAGAGTAATGTATCGGAGTGCCTGACGAGGTTTATGTCCATTGTCTCACAGTATTTTTTTTTTTTTTTTTTTTTTACTTCAGGATTATTTTGCCTTGTTAATTGTATACATATATTACTTGTACCTTCTCAAGAACATTTTAAAGAGGCCAACGCAAACATTGATTTTTGTAAAAACAATAAAATTGCTCTAAACAAGATTTTAAAAACATGTTACTCTCTTCGCATTATCCAAATGTTTTTGTAAATGGAAGTCAAGCAGTAACTGATAAAATACCGGACTTTCACGCCAGCAACGATTTTGTCAGAAGTGTCAGTATTTTTAATCCATGGCTGTCTCATATAAACTTCTCATGTGATCTTGCTAATTGCATTAAAGATACCGAAATGCACCAGTGTTCTATAGCTTTAATATAGATTTCACCCCATTTTAAGTCCTCTTACATCTCATTTTGGATGTAGATAGAGCACACACTTTGTTTCAGCGACGGCACCTCAGTAACAAATACATGAACAACTACAGTCAGAATAAGGCAATAATGAAAAATGATGATGAACATGTAACATATTGGAACAAATAATGCTGAAAATCTGTAGATGTTGAACTGACTGAATAGTTCATTATGTCCAGAGTGTAAAGAATGACAAAAAATGTGACTTAAGGAGATCATGTTTTCAGTGGGTGCATTTTATTAAACTTACAGGTCTCTTCTTAACTGCAACTTTTCCCAGTAGTCATTCCTAAAAGATTTTAACTTTTAATATCTTTTTTTTTTTTTTTTTGCATGATATCACCTCCATTAAAGATTTTATGAGAACCACTCAACAGTGTGATTCATTTTTTAAAGTCATGCATGCACTTCACGAGTTTAATCCTTTTATGCCCACTGTGTTTTAGTCGGCGATAACACAAAATACAGTAACATGATTTTTTTTTATTAATCAAATTATGTTTGGTTTTTAGTTATAGTTCATTTACACTTAATATACAATGAGCTGTGTAAAGGTAGCAATAAGTTTATGCAAGTGCTTCCCATTAAAAAGAATACAGTCATAAAAATCACAAATGTAAATACGCGCATCAATATGACAAAAAAATAATGTGTAATAGAGTAAAACAAGAGGATGTCTTTATTGTCTCTGTATCATAAACACCACCACAATAAGTTACTAATTAATAAAAACCATAGATAAATGTATAAAAGCAATAAATAAAAACTTGATTCATCTTACATATTTTAATCTGCTGTAAGTGTGTGTTACTGTGGAGAAAAAGCTGTGGTTAAATCTATTAGTCTGTGTTTTGAGTTTTATATAATGCTTTCCAGAGAGCTGTGAGTGAATGAATGTTTTATTTCGGACATAAAAAAAACAATACAAACACCAACAAAAGCCCGAAGCTAATTAGCACCAGAAAAATGAACAAAACCAAAAAATGTACAAAAGAAATACTTTATGCAGTTAAAGTATTATTTGAACGTCTAAATCATGCTTCAGTATTTCAGCCTCCTGACATTACTATAAGTTACATTTAACATAATAGCCCAGCTAAAACAATGATTATTCCATCCAAAATAAAATAATAGTCAACCGGATGGTTTCCTGGGCAAGACCAGACTCTGATGCTGAGATTGTGTTGAAGTAGCAGATGTTTGGGAGGAGGACAATCGATGATTCTTTGAGGTGTGTTTAAGTATTTTTGTGGTGACTTCTAAATGAGTTTTCGTCTAGATTTAACCCTTCCTAAGTTATTTATCACCATTTATTATAATATTATCCTTTGCATTTCTCATTTTTCAGTGAAAATTGGGTATTTTCCTATATTTAATTTACCAATCATGTAGGTATTTAGAATAAATTCAAAGGTTAATATCTCAAAGGTAGAGCAGAGAAAACAAAAAGTGAGGTTTTCAACAAAATATGTCATTAACTCAACATATAAACAAATGTTTACAACCACCTTCATTTGTCAAACTATGGGTTTTATTGGGGGAATTAATGTTACAGAAAATAATGGTTTACACTAGTGTATTGACCGGTGGGGAACCACGGGTTCTGGATCCTCTGATACAGCTCATTCCTTTACTTTCTTGGTAAATTCCACTGGCATTTTCAGTTGAATATCCTCTCAGCTGGCATGTCTGTTTCTGCACATGAAATTTGACACCATGGCAATGTGGCCCTATTGTTCATCTGTTGCTGGGTAACCCACTTCAATGATGAATCTATGATTCTGGACATAGTAACATGATTGTAAGACTATTGTATTTCAAAATTACTAATCTCTCCCAAAATATTGGTCCTATTAACTTGCCATTTTCACTAGTCTCTTCCTTGACCAAAAGTACATAAGTATGCCAAACTGCAGCAGTCAGCTCTTTCCGGATTTTGTGTGACGCCTGAGACACACAGAGTCCACTTCCCTTTTATAATGTAGGATTAACTACAGAGCCTCTGAACGTCCACTAAAAAGCTGAGAAACTGCATTTTACATTAATTATCTAAAAGTATTGCTAGGATCATTTGCTCAAAAGCTATTAAACTTTTTAGATCAGTAGATGCTTTTTGTCACCAGTGGCTGTTTACATCTTTAAGGGTTAATTATCCTCTGCAGAACCTTGTAGACATTAATACAGAGCACTCTGTATGATCACAACAGATTAGATATGAGACACTGTACATATTCACTAATTGGAGTTCTTATCAGATGTTTTGCTTTAATAAGGATAATGTAGTTGTTGATTGAAGTGGGGTGAAATGAACATTGATTAACAGATTTCCTACAATACAGAAGATGAAAGTCTTTAGGGTGTTTTGTGGAATAATTATGAAAGTCTGAGGAAAATCTCTGAGAAGGTCATAAGTTAAATGACAAATGCTAAATATTAGTATTTTCTGAAAAGAGGAGCAGAATCATCCTTTTAGTAAAGATATTCATTCTCAACCGGAGATCATCAGCATAGATAACAGATCTGGACGGTAACGTGGCATCAGTGTGTGTGTCCTGCTTCATTTTTTCTGGATCTTTGTGTAGTCTTGCTGCTCTTTCCTCTGGAGTTTGTAATAAACAGTTGTTTTGCTCATTCCACGTCTCATAGCAATGACTCTCATTGTCCTCTTCATTAAGCACAACATGGTTGAATTGTCTTAACCTATATTTGTAGCTGATGCACATGATAATAATCTTTCAAAACAATACATTTTTGGTCATGTAGTGTAAAATTTAGATTTTTTTTACCTTATACATTATGAATTATCAAAGACTGAATCAATCAATCATATATTTGCTTACCACAATCATGAATTACAAAAAACAAAAAAACTTTGATATAAATAAATTTGACAGGTCTATTATGGATGGATGGATATGTTCCTCTAGTCATTTCCTGCCAATAGTAGATGATTTCATTGAAATTAGTCAGAGTTTCTTTTGTTTTTTAAATAAGTTATGCACTTTGGCATTCTTGAAAATGCTATTTCAATTACTTTTATTAAAATCTGACTTCTAGCATATGGAGGACTGAACCTGCCATATTGAAAATTATATACAGAAATATAAAAATGTCTTGATAAATTAATTCATGTCAACACATGATACATTATTTACTTTAACATTTCATTTTTCATACCATTTATTTATTTTGTCCTTATTTATATTTTTCCTTCTTTAATTTTTATCCCTGCATTTATTTTTAGATGCAGAAATGTAAAAAGGACACGTAGAAATGTAAAATAGACACAGGAATAAATAGGCTTGGGAAAATAAATA
Organism: Apogon hyalosoma; assembly: GCA_037367295.1. NCBI lineage: Eukaryota > Metazoa > Chordata > Actinopteri > Kurtiformes > Apogonidae > Apogon > Apogon hyalosoma. The sequence continues at coordinate 22,792,537 of JAPQRP010000029.1, read as the reverse complement.
GAGGAAGAGAATGCAAGAGGGGGAATATTGGGGAGGTAAATATGACTATGAATAAAAAAAAATGCCAATAAATTAAAAACATGTGAGATGAAAATAAAATATAGAAATAAATAAGAAAAGAGATAAAGAAAATGTAAATAGAAAACAATGCAAAAATAAATGCAGGGATAAAAATTAAAGAAGGAAAATTATAAATAAGGGCAAAATAAACTACATGGAAAATTAAATTTTAAAGTAAAGAAATACCTTTTAATTGTTTTTTTTTGTATCATGTATTGGCACATGAATTAATTTATCAAGTCATTTTTATATTTCTGTATATATTTTTCAGTATGGCAGGTTCAGTCCTCCATACTAGTGCAAATATACTTGGTAAACTCAGTCAAATGGTTTATGCCACACGACTGGAGGTGGATTCTCCCAAAACAGACAGAAAAAAGAAGACAACTGCTTCATCGACAACACTTTGGTAAAACAAATTAATAGTATTTAACCAAACAAGCACATTACTATTTTCTATACTAATCATTTTTACAAGAACAGATTTAACCAGTTTCATTATGTTTTTAAATAGTTTAATACAGCAATAATCTGACAAAAAACATATCAAATGGACATTTATTTATTGCTCTCTTACAACTTATTCGTAACATTTCACATGATATGTAACATTTATTTTGTAGTGCATTTATGTTACGCAGTGGACATGATGCGCATCAAATATCGACTAATATTTTCAGTAAACGTTTCCTCCCAGTAGCTCTTTGGTCTCAATAACTAATATTCAGAAACACATGCTTAAATCCTGTATTTTCCTGCTGATACAATATTATATCATTAGTGTTGTACTTTATGCTGAGTCCATCAAATACACAAAGGTAGAAAACTTTATGTAAAAGTCCATAGTCAAGTTTATCTCTTCACATACATAAGTACCATCACAGACGATTTGAGCTTAAAACAGTCTGAGACTCAAACATCATACATTCAAAGGTCCATGTCCTGAATCTTCAAAGAAGAAAAAAACGAACCATGGCATTTTCTTCAGTTTTTAGGCTGTACATTCTCTGTTTCTGTGACTCTGCTTTGCTGTAATACAAGAAAAAACAGACATTAATACAACACATACACACTTCTCCCGTGTAAATGCAGGTGTAGTTTGATTGTAAATGCGTACAGTTGTTTTTACCGTTGCCAGCTGTGGGTAATAGCTCTTGAGGACGTTGGTGATGGTGACGGAGAAAGCACTGAAGATCACTGAAGCCACGACGGAGAAGAAGGCGAGGCCAGAGAGCACACACAGCAGAGTCACCCCTCCGACAAACAACACAAACACTGACACAAAGACACACATTACAGGTCTATACTTCACCCATAAAGGAGAACGTATTCGCACTTTTCACAAACACACATTTGAAGATAAGCTGTGAAGATTTAACCCTATAAAACCATTTGTATCATATTTGCTACGCCTGGTTCTGAGACTTTTATCTTATCAACAAGATCAATACTTTCCTTAAAAACCTGTTGTATATGACCTGATACATGTCCCCTGGTGGATTATCATCCCACTCTAGCCAGTGGAAAGGCGCTTTTTCTTGTTGCCCTTTTCAATATGGCCACTAACATTAAATCATCCAACACACATTTTGTGAGTTATGTTCAGAAGAACATTTATACTGTTATTCAGTTGAAAATTGAAAAATATTAAAAATTATGGTGCCACTCAAGGGAAATAAAATGGCTGTAAAAAGTTTTATGAAAAAAACAAAAAAACAAACAAACAAAAACTACCTGAAATGTTCTATATTTTCAAAATGTTACAGGTAAAAATTTGTTTTTGTATCTGAAGTTAACAATGTTATGAGCAAAAAGTTGCCAAAAATGCCTAATGTATCAAATGTGATACAAAAAAATATATCATAAATAAAATCATATAGCAAAATTTTTTGTTTGGATTATGTTAAAAGGGCTAATAAACATTTCCATTTCAAACAAAAAATGTAATTTTATGGCAAGTTTTAATGGGTCAGGTTTTACAGGGTTAACGTGAAAAGTAATAAACTCTCTCAGACACATGATGGAGCAAAAACTGCAAGACTTGCCACTGAGATGTAATGTATTACAAGTGTAAAGCAGAATAAAATGGACACAGTACTTCCAATTTACAGTTACATTCAGGGCTGGGCAATATATTGAATTAATTTGATAATTTGAGCTTTTGGTTTCTGAAAAATCCCAAAAACGACATTATTCCACTGGAAAAAAAATTACAACGCAAATTAGCTTCTTGTAGTACATTAAATGTGACTATATGGGCTGTAGTTTTAGTTTAAGAGTATTTTTAATCATGTGGAGGAAGGTTCTTTGTGCATCCTCCATCAGATGAAAGCTAAAATCAGGTGCTTCTGAGCTAGCACCTCAGACTCATGGCAAAAAAGGAGAAAAAGGTAGGTTTCGGTGTATTTTATTGGTGCACAGTTTCCCGAGCGTGTTGAAAGTCTGTTTGGACCAGAAAAATACACTGAAACTTTAATGTGCTCCAGCCTTTTTCTTAGTTATGACTTTTTTAATGTTTTGTTTTCAAAATTTTCATGTAGTCAGAAAACTATCCACTAAAATAAACTGAAAAAATAAAACAAAAAAATAAAAAACACTGGTATTGAATTTTTTGGTCATATCCCCCAGCTCTAGTTACATTCCATCACTTATTGAAAACATTGCACATAATGACTGAAATTGTGCGTCCTTGTTAGTTGAAGCCGCTTTAACTAAAACTGAGACTAAAACTAGCAGTTTAAAAATTACTTCCTAAATCACCCAAAATATAAATAAGAATGTCAGCTTTCAAAAGTATGAACATTACATTAAAAACACCAATGATAATATAATATTAACACACACTAAAACCAAATAAAATTGCAGCTAATAGAATTACTGTGGTTGCTACATTTGTAGTTGTACATTGTACATTGTTGTACAGACTGTTTGTTTAAAACCATCATTTTAAAGGAATGATTCTGCACAATATGTATAGATAATAAACAGTGGTTTTAAAAATCACATTTGTTGCTGTGTATTCTTTCAGTCCACCTTTTTGGCGTCTGTAAGTCAGTGCCTTCCTCATAATAACTGTAAAAATAAACACTAAAACATTATCTGTTATATTCAGTCTCTCAAAATAGAACTACTACTACTACTACTAGCAGTAAAACTAAACTGAGTGAAAAACCGAAGTGACAGACTAAATTAAAATTAAAGGAAAATATCAAAACTGCAATAACTGTGACGATGAAAACTACTGAATTTGTCTTGTCGTTGGGCAGTAATTGTAATTCATTTGATTAAGTGTTTGCTTAAATAAAATCATGATTAATGTCTATAATGGATGGATATGTTCTTCTAGTCATTTCCCTGCCACTGACAGATGATTTCAATTAAATTATTCTGATTTTTTCTTTTTTTTTCTCAATAAATAGTGCACTTTGGCATCCTCACAAATGCTTTTTTCATTACTATTACTGATTTAGTAAAGAAAACTATTTTTGCATGATGTTTTGTCTTCATATAGACAGAAAAAAAGGCTAAAAATTACTTTCAGTCCCTGACAAAAGCTTACATTTTTGACCCTATCTCCAACCCCTCGGCTGTAGAAACAGCGTCATAGTCTGATGTGATGACACTTACACTCAAAGAAAACAAATCCCACCGCTGTCATAATAATGGTCACCAGAGCGAATATGAGGAAGATCCCAACAGGTACTGCAGACATGGCGCTGAACAGCAGCACTGCCAGACCCAGGAAAGGGTGAGTGCGGACGTAGAGGCCGACTCTACTGTTCATCAGCAGAGTCACCTGTGGAAGAGGCAACAACACAACACAGCTGTTACTGGGACAGGTCATGTCAACACCAGAGGAACAGGATGTGAGGTTCACTGCCAGGCGTCCAGTCCTACCTTGGGATCATTGTAGAGGCGGTTCAGCAGGGTCGTCCAGCTTCCATACAGCTGCGGCCCCTCGGAGACACTGCTGCCCTGTTGCATCTTCACACACACCTGATCTGACTGATATGATAGAAAACAACCATCACACACACACACACACACACACACACACAACAGGCTGGTTTAAATCTAGCTGCTGCAAGTTACAGAAAAACAGCTGGTACAGACAGTTTATTTTGATCCAAGTTGACTTAAACAGTGGGAAAAACACAGAACTAGTAGTGGAAGTGCTTAACAGCTGTCATGACCTGAAACATAAATGATCTTAAAATGTACAACTACACACATCTGAAATCTAAAGGAAAGTTTTCAAAGCAAAGACAAACCTTGACACTGCAGCAAAACTCACCTCAAGAGATATGAAACTGGGCTCTGTAGTTTCCTTAAAGACTCAAACAGCAAAAACACAGGCTTTAAACACTCCACTCTTTTTTTCCTTCCTCCTCCTCCTCCTTCTTCCTCTTCCACCTCCTACTCTTGCCCCTCCTCCTGCTGCTCTCTTCTTCCTCATGTACTGTTTTGACACATTAAAAGGCTGCCACCTACTGATAACAAATTAAGAGTGCAAATTTCATGACATCTAAAGCTGTCTGTTCCAAACTTGCTGTTGAAGAGCTATTTTTATCCAGTTAAGACAAAATTTTGCTGCAGAATTACAATTCTTGAAGTCCATTTCCTAAGTGGAACAGAAGATTAAATGTTGCCTTCGCCAAAACCTGATATATTTTTAAAATGTAATATAAGGCATTATATACCAAGGCAAAAAGACTGAAGAATGTAAAAAAAAAGACATGAAAAGCACAACAAGATTAAAACAATGAAAGATGCAATAATAATAATAATAATAATAATTGATTAGATTTATATAGTGCTTTTCTATTAATACACACTCAAAGTACGTACAATAGATCCATTATTCATTTACACAGATATTCACATAAAGGTAATGTAAAATGTGTAAAACCACTCAAATTATGTAAAACATGTAACAATATTAAAATATATGTAAAACACACAACAAGGCTGAAGTTGCAACAAGACAAAATGCAATGAGATTAAAACAACATAAAAGATGCAACATGAAAATTATGTATTAAAAAAAGGTGTAAAAAAGATTAAGCTGATGTAACAGTAATAAGACAAAAAGTTATGTAACAAATACAAGACTAAAAGATGTAACAGGAAAAAAAAGACATAAAAGATGCAACAAGATTAAACTGATAAAAAGGCACAAGACTTCAAAAAATAATATTTAAATAAAGACTTTCAAAGACAATTTTTCAACTGCAGAAAACTCAGTAAAAATGTAGTGTATGGATCGATATGTGTATTGATCTAATTTTTGTGGTTTGTTTAGGTCCTAAGGATACACTGAATTTCTCTCTTGGGTCTTTTATCAAAATAACAGTAAAACAAAACTGGACAAAACAAAGACACGCTCATTTTTGTACAGTGGCCCAGAGGGGCAATAGCCCAAAAATTATCCACTATAAGAAAAAAAGAGATTTTGATTTATTTAAAAAGAAGTATCTGAAAAATAAATGTAACCCATAAATAAAAATATACCTGCATGAAAA
>JAPQRP010000029.1:22737118-22776801 GCA_037367295.1 Apogon hyalosoma | reverse complement strand
CATCAATATCTATGTCATTGTACTGACAAAAACAGTGCTTTTAGGCATTCCATGTTTTCTTTTCTGTCTGTTTTAGTTGCATGATACACACAGGAGTTAGTACTGGATTGCATAACCATTGTTTTTGATGAATTTTAATGCTTTAATAATTTTTTCCATGACTGTATATACAATATAATAGGCATACTTGCATGAACCCTTATGGCACAATACTATTCAATACATGTGTTCAGTACCTTACTCTGATGACCTGCACTGAATGGAGTCATCCAGGGTCGCTTCATCCAGACAGTAGCTGCTGGATTCAGCCACTAGCAGACTTCCAAGTCATTACTCATGTAGCATAATTGCTACAAGTCATATTTCTGGCCAAATTGTGATATCTACATAATTTTACTCTCTTAACGCTACTGCTTGATTTTTCATCACTGGCTGCAACCTGAAAAAACAGGACTGTTGGTTAACGAATTGATCCATATTCTTGGTGGAACACTATTTGGACTTAACAATGTCCATCTTCATGGGAAATTGTCTGCTGTCTGATTAACTGTGATTTTAGTTTCTCATCTTTTTCTTTCTTAGCCTGCTTTTCAGAGGAAAAAGTTTTCATAGCCACATGTACATTTGTTTATCCAGCGCCCTACATTCAGAAAGTCATCGTATTCACACACAAATGAGCTAAAAAGAGTTGAAACAATTTCAGTAGATGTTGCCATGAACAACAGGACACAGAATGAGGATGGTATCATTAGAACTGAAATATATTTTTTGTGTTTCAGGTGCATCCATCCATTTTCAGAACTGCTTAATAGAGAGTATACCTATTTTATTCACTCTCACATTCACACCAGGGTACAGAGCCCATGTGGTGACAGGTGAAACAAACAAAAAAAAACACGTGGGTGTGCACGAATTGTTAAACGTGTGCACAAAATAATAGAACGTGTGCACGAATTATTAAACGTGCACACGAAATAATAAAACATGCGCACGGGTTCATAATTCACGCGCACAATTATGAATTATGAATTCGTGCACACGTTTTATTATTTTGTGCGTACAATTTCATAATTCGTGGGCACGTTTTATTGTTTTGTGCGCACGTTTAATAATTTGTGCACGCGCACATGTTTTTTTTTTCACATGCCACCACACGAGCTCCGTACCAGGGATAGTTTATTTTGGATATGTGTTTGCAATAATTATAAGTCTCTTTGCTTTGGCTCCCTGTTCTTTTTAATATTTGTTTTTGGCTGCCTAGTATGAAACTGAATAAATAACCCATGACACATGACACAAAAGTATGTAATAAAGTGAATGTGGCCAGTGAGTGTTGCAGCGAGAAAAAAAAAAAAAAGCAGTGACATTGAAAATTTAAGCATCATTTCCTAATTCTGTCACAACCAAACTCTACAGGAATGTTCTAGAGGTAGCATAAAGCACAAGCTTTTTCATTTCTGTTGTGTGTCTGAAAGGTTTATGTGGGCTTTGCTCTGAAAGAGAGGGGTCTGTCACCAGAGCTGCTTGGTTTTTGTATTGTTCTATCCACTGCATGATGATTTTTATTGGCTGATTTTTTTTTTTTTTGCAAAGGTTGATGCCCAGAAACATCCCAAAGGCAGCAAAATCAAAAGGAAAAAAGAAAATACATCCAGCTGGCTAGAATTTTGTGGATCATTGCACTTTATGAACTGCAGTTTAGCACCACATAAATAAAAAGTAGGATTATATTATCATATTTTGCACTTCATGTCTATTTGTTTTGTTATTCTGCATACAAAAGTGTTTATTAAACTTGGTATGTATATAAGCAATGACTATTTGGAATCCTTTAGTCTTCCTGTAGTATCCAGTGATAACTATTGCAGGTATTTCATTGAAAGGTGCTTATAATTGTACAAACTATTGCTTTCTGGGAATGTTACCAGTTGTCCCTTTTCCACTGACCCTCACCCGCGGTATGTGTGGACACACCAGGAAACTGAATTATTTTTAATTTAGTACAGAATCGAGGGGTAATGTATAATAATAATGAACATATCTGTAAATCAACATGATATTTATGTTCGTCGCCATGTTTATGGAATGACTTCTCATGTTGTTATGTTCCCCTGATAATAAATAAACAAATTATTGCATTTCTGATTTAATGGAAAAACCGACATTAGGCACTTCTGTTTTTTCAACATTTAGTAAATATCTGTAAAGTTTTGCACATATGTCCAAAGGAAAAGTGACTAATGTTGAGACATTAATTTTCCTTGCAATAAGTACAAGAATTAAAGAAATGCTTTCTGAAAATCCAGGTTTTATCATGAAATAGGAATGTGATATGGAAAAAACTGTCTCTGTTGTTGTTTTTCAAACATGATCATTTTAATTTCGTTTCAATTTGACATTTGGTCACTTTACATCTCATATAACACTGATTTTAAATACTTCTGAACACACTGGGCCTGAATTTGCTGTGATTTGAGCCATTGATTGTCTCATAAGACTCAGATTTACAGTGAATGTATCTTTCCATCATATCATGTCTCTAACTTACATGCAGGGCAGCATGAATATTCTTGAAGGACAAAGTGAAATGTGTTGAGGTAAAGGCTCTTTTAATGTTGAGACAAATGATGTAGTTTCACACAAGACTGTACTTCACTACCTTTGCAAAATTTTTACTTTCATGTTCTTCACCATTTTCTTTTAACGACGTGTAATTAATGGCAAAATTACAATGCTGGTAGGGTTTGCATCTAGTATTTCCTTTTGTTTCGTAACATTTGCAAAATTTATGTTAAAGCTGCAGAAGGGGAAATTGATGTCCTCTCAGTTCAAATCAAAAGACTAAATATACAGTAAACACAGAGCCACAGATTAGACCAGCAGAGGTGTATCTGTCACTTCTAATGGAATCTGACCAGCGATCATAATTGCACTTGTCACTCATGTATTTAACCCCGCTCCTGTCTGAAAACACCTGTGATTAGCTAAAATATGTGCATCAAAGGGTAGATTTTCCACGGCCAGAAAAGACAGGAAAGGAGTAATGTAAGCCTCATGTTCTCATCCACTAGAATCACAATACACTGAAAGGTTATTATCAAATTTTTGTCTGGTGACACTAAAAAAACTGTCACTGCTGTTTTAATTGTTGTCTGTATTATCTAACTGGATATTTCTTCTGTGGGCCAATATTTTTTGTTTTTTTTTGTTAACAGCAAACATACTTAGTTGTTGATGGATGTGAATCTCTCCTTTGTCCTTCGAGCTGTCACTTATCAGTTTGAACATTGCATCTTGGGACAGTAAGGTCTATCATCAGCACACATAGAAATCAATTGTTTTTAGTTTGCATGATATCAGGGAATGTTATATAATATACTTAACCCATAAAGACCCAAACAGCCACTGGCAACTGAAAACATCTTCTGATCTAAATTGTTTAAAACCTGTTGATCCATTAATCCTATCAATACATGTAAATAATTGGTGTAAAATACAGTTTTTCATATTTTCATGGTCATCACATATGACCCATTTGGACGTTCAGAGGCTCCACAGTGAACATGGAAAAAAAATTGATTAACTAATAAAACCCATGGAGTTGGATCAATGACAGTGGATGGACACTAGGTTTATGTTCAGTTATTGATATATTTTACTGAAAAAAAAATCACCTTTTCTTCTGTTTTCTCTGTTTTGATCCAGTAACCTTTGAATTTACTCCGTGCTTAATAAACATCTGCATGATCAGTGAATTAAATATAGGAAAATACATGATTTATACTGAAAAAATAAATAATATAATAACAATAAATGGTGAAAAAACACTTAAGAAAGGTGAAACATGGAGGAAAAATGTATTTGGGAACTGACACAAAAGCCGCACTGGGTCTTTATGGGTTAAGGAAGCAAATTTAATTCCTTAAACACACAGAAACTGAATGTGCCCCCCCCCTGTTCTTAACCATACAACGCAATTTTGTCACTTTGCTGGTGTAAAAACAAAATCGATAAAGTGTACCTCACTAAATTACTGCCAGCTAATAAGGTGTCGATATAAAGTCGATATTTTGCAACTTGCTGAAATAATCAATGCTAAAACAAAACAAATGAAGTCAATGTTAAGTTTTTCCTTCAAGAGACACAAGCAACAGTTCATTGAAATCCATTTTACAGATAATTATATGGACAACATATGTAATAATGTACATAGATAATATATGTATCAACCTTAAACAGTACAGCTCAAAAATAAAACCAAATATGTCTGTTCAAATATTTTAGCCCTATATTTAATGAAATGTGTGATACAAATCATAACATTTGTATCATATTTCTAAGCATTTCATTGTTGATCAGAATCATACAACTGAAAATAACACAGTCATTCCAAGGCTCTTGAGATAAATGACTCTTGTGACAAGCAGCCCGCTTCCCTACTTGAGTGCAGATGAAAATTGAATGTTCTTAATGTGTCTCCTATACCTGTGGTGCAGAGATGTATTTGAGCATCTGAAAGCAAATTGACTGTACGATATGTCTACTGGCACGTGTCGAGGCGCTCAACAGATTGCAGTCCCAATGTGATTGATGGGCTGTCAGCAAATTCCAATTTACATCCGCTGATTGTAAAAACTAATCACTGCAAGAGGAGGAGCCATGAGGAGCATAAAATTGTAGGAAATCTCATGTGGTTTGGTGTTAACTGATGCGTGTCCACCTCTTGTGTGGCTTCGAAATGTATATCATGTGTTGCATTATTGACGTCTGTCCCTCAGTGACACTCTGCAGTCAAAGCCTGCTGGGTTTTATGAGAAAACGAGGAAGACCTGGTGCTTTTTTTCATCCCTTTGGCTGTCACTCCTGATACCCACACCTCTTCATCAGTCTGTCTTACTCCATCCACCCTCCTCTTGGCCAATCCCCACTTTGTTTCACCTCTCTTTGAAGTTCCACAGGAGTGTTTGGCCAACAGCTGGCCACGGGAGAACAAAATGTCTTTGGAGTCTGTTCTGTGTCAAATAGGATAGTGCTTATTGTCAGTGGTTGTCATTTTGCCAGATGAAGGGGGTGTTTTCAGTTCCTGTCCTCTGACTGGGGATAGCTAGAGGCTCAAAGGGAGCTCCCTGGAGGGCGGTAAAGGGCACTGCGGAGGACGGACTCATTGCCCCCGTCAGTCTCTCAGAATAAAAATGAAAACCAGCAGCAGCATTGCTGTAAAAATACCCACAAAACATATTTAACAAAATATGGGAGCCTCTTTTCCACTATGTGAATATGTTACCTGGCCTGGAACTGTAAATACATTTCAGCTGTTTACATTGTGATTGACCTGTTTATTTATTTATTTATTTATTTATTTATTTTCCCCTTAAATGTACCAGAATGCACTGTCTTGACTGTTTGACTTGTTATGTGTGTTTTTTTGTATTGCCTTTTTTGATGTCAATCTTTGTATTATAAACGCATTAAATGTTATATTTGTTAAATAATGAGAAGTTCTTCAAAGACCGCAGGTGTAGGGGACATATTAAGAACATCCAATTTTCATCTGCCCTCAAGTAAGGGAGCGGGCTGCTAGTCACAAGAGTCATTTGTCTCAAGAGTCTTGGAATAATGGAGGAGTTTATTTGTCAGTCTTTAACCCATAAAGACCCAAAACCATCTATTGATCTAAACTGTTTAATGCCTGTTGATCCTCTAATCCTATCAATCCATGTAAATAACTGGTGTAAAATACAGTTTGTCATCTTTTCATGGTCATTAGATATGACCCATTTGGATATTCAGAGGCTCTGTAGTGAATGTACAAACACTGATTCACCAGTAAAACCCATAGAGTTTGATAAATGACAGTGGAAAGAAATGCTTGGTTTATGTTTAGTTAATGAGAGATTTTACTAAAAAAGTCACTTTTTCTCCATTTTTCTCTGTTTTTGATATAATAACCCTCAACTTTAATTTGAGCTTTTATGAACATCTACCGGTACATGATCAATAAATTAAGTATAGGAAAATACCTGATTTATACTGACAAAATACAAAATACAGAGTTTAATTTTATAAATAAATGGTGAGAAATCACTTAAGAAAGGTTAGATGTAGAGAAAATTTCATTTGGGAACTGCTGTAAAAGTAGCGCTGGGTCTTTATGGGTTAAGTGATATATTTGTTAAATGTTGTAAAGTTCCATAAATGTTGAAAAGTTCTATAAATAAAGTAAAAAAAAAAAGCACAAAACAAAGAGGATGTATATGCTACTGTTCATTTATTCTCATTTATGATCATACTTTTAGCACCTTAAAGTGCACATATGAGGTAAAAACCATCATTTTAGGAGTCACATTTTGCTGCATATCACTGCAAATGAAGCCCAGTATGAGACTTAGGTTTATCACTCACTGTTTAATGGATTGTGATTGAATTTGCAATAGTTAATCAGTGTATTTCCCACAGTCATTTATAATGAAGCAACACCTACCAAAATTCATCACGCAGCTGCTGAAAACAAACTTTTCATTAGTTAGATGCAAAATCTATGAGGCGTCATTGAATAACAAAGTAGTATGGAGATTTTCTAAAAGCTGGGTCAGTGGGTTTATAGTTTGAAAAACAGGACTACAAAGAAAAATGAACTTGATCAGCAAAATGCTGTTGCATTGTGTTGTTTTTGTTCCTTATCAGATATGCAGTTTTGTTCTCAGCCTCAGTATTTTGATGGATTGCTGTTACTGCCATTTGCGCTTGCTGCTTTTGCATTTTGATACACTATTTGAGTTATGATTAAAGAGGGAGAGGGCTAAAAGCTGATGCAGGATTAGTGACAGCTCTTGAGAAAGGATAGAATAATAGAGGAGGAAGAGCGTTTGGAGAGGTCATTATTATCGAAAAGGTGATGCTAGAGTAATACACCCCCATCCATTATTTTCTGCACCTTTCTGTGGATCTGACCTCTGCACTAGAGGAAGAGGAGGTGAGAGAAAGGGGAGCAGAGAGAAGATGAATAGCGTCGGCAACATGGGGCTACAATAGGAGTTCCTCTGTCTCATTAAACCTGTGGCTATCCTGCAGTTTTCATCACTGTGTCTCTCTGGAACAGCCGGTCTTTTCTGTCTGTGTACTACAGCTTTAATGTCAGCTGCTGCACTCGCTCATTAAACTTATGGGTTTGTTCTGAACTGAGGGGAGGAATACATGGAGCAGAGCAGTTTTGTGCAGGAAAAAGGGCTTTTATTTCATCGTATTTCACATGTGTTTTTGCAGCAGTGCTCAGAGGTGACAGAAGTACACCCAAACAGAAGTAAGAAAAGAGTAGAAGTACTGTTTCAAATCATTTACTCAAGAAAAGTAAAGAAAGTAGAAGCTTAAATATAGTTGAAAGTAGTAAAAAGTAACCTTTTAAAGGATATTTCTGTGCAAAGCCAACTGTCCCATGAGGCTAATTGTGCTAAACTATTCCAACTTCTAATAAAGTAAAGAAGTAATGAACAGAAATGAACAATGAATGCTAACGCCGCAGCACAACAGTCATTATGATGCTTTTTCTCTGCAGACCAGTCTCCTTGTCCATTTCATGTTTCTGCACCTTTTATGTTGTTTTTGTTGTGTGTGAAATGCTCTAATGTCTTTTTTATGCGCTCATGTCTTTTCCATTTACAGTGAAATTGCTCTTGATGTTGAAAAGTTACGTAATAACAGAAAGGAGTAGAAAGTACAGATATTTGTGTAAAAATGATGGGAATGAAAGCAAAAACAAAGCATGATACTTAGAGAAAATGCAGCTACAGTAACAATATATTTGTAATATTGTACTTCTCATCTCTGAAGCACACCAGAGAGTCGGATATCCTCAGATCAAACAGCAGAGTGCTGTGATGTTCCAGTGTTGAAACACACCTTTTATAATGCAAACACTAACAAATTTGTCATGTGCATGTGCATAATATCTCACCCACACAATCGCGCACATTCACAGACAAAAAAACGCACACCCACTGTGCTGCCGTCAACTTCACAGGTGACCTTTTGTCCCTGTCGTTGTTTGGAGATGCAGTTTGTTTGAAGCTCTAACCACCCTGAATTAAGCACTACTTCAGCCAGATGAAAGCAGAGGGGTTTCACTGCAGGTAATGCATTAAACAGGCAGGTATTCACAGTCGGAGGCGAAGCAGCTGGGGAGACACACAAGGTGTGATGAAAAGGGGATTAGCATGGATTCATCATCTCTCTGTGTCGCAGAAAAGGCTTGAGTGCTACATAAAACTACTTGGTGATTGTCAGGAGAGGGGCTCAGCAGGTTTGTTGGTTAAAGTGCCTCAAAGTGGCAACAAAGCACTTCTGCTTTTTTTCCTCGCTCTATAACAGATACTTTTGTGCTGGTCAGAACAATTTATTTGTTCACTTATAAAATAAGTTGTTTTTATTATTCATTGGAACTAGGTGAGAGACAAATGAAACAAGCTGAACAGAGAACTCATCTGTGATGTGGGCAAGACATGGAATTGACTTTAGGTAGAGCTTTGCAGTTAAGAATACCTTTTCTTCCATAAAACTGCATGGTACTACAATACTTTTATTGACTCTATGTTTGGCTAAAAATCCATGTTTTTATGCAGCTACAAACTTAGCAAATTTTCTTCGACATGACTTTGTTCAAATTCACTTTGTTTCCCTCTGCAGTGGAAATAAAATGTAAAATGAAGCCACTTAGTAAAACTGCAAAAGTACACGTCAACACATGTAAACGTCCACATTCCTATTCATGTGTAAACAGCCTTTTATGCCACAAAAACATCCCACAAATAACTGTGTGTATCAGTTTGGACAGAGAAAAAAAGTGATTAAAAAATACACATACATATATTAGATATTGTAATAATACAGTCACTGGCCACTTCATTGGGGACACCACTTTTGTACCAAGTGTAGCTAATAAAGAGGCTGGGGAGTGTATATGCTGCTGCTGAAGTCCATCTGCTTCAAGCTTTGATGTGTGTTCAGAGATGCTCCTCTGCATACCTCAGCTGTAAGCAGTGGATATATGAGTTACTGTTGTGTCTATCTATCTGTCTATCTATCAGCTCCATTCATTCCATTCTCCTTTGACCTCTGGCATATTCATCTAGAGAATAACTGCCTCTAACTGGAAATTTCTCCATTTTGGATTAATATGTGTAAACCCCAGAAATAGTTGTGTGTGAAAATCCCAGTGGATCAGGAATTTCTGAAATACTCAGAGCACTTTCTGAGACCAACAACCATGACATGTTCGAAATCACGTAAATCCCCTTTCTTCTGCATTCTGATGTTTAATGTTAACTTCAGCAGACCGCTTTAAATACACTAAGTTGCTGCCATATGATTGACCTATTAGATATTTGCATTAACAGCCGCTGAACATGTGTACCTAATAAAGTGGCCAGTAACTTGTCCTCGTTGCTGAACTTCATAACAGATAAATGTTTCTGTGTCTGTAGTGTACAATATTATCTAGAAGTATTTTGCATTCTACTGTGTACACAGATATTTTATAAAATGAAGGTTGTGTGGACATTTTTGAAATTAATAGAGGGGGAAAAGATCCATTTAGAAAAGTATCCCTATTAGTGTGGACAGGACATTAATAATCTACTTTCAATTCTATGTATAATCAGCCTGAGTATAAATATATGGGATTTATTCATTAGGAGCACTGCACTGCAGTAGATGGATTAAAAATGTTGGTACATATGTTATTGAGATATTAACTGAATACAGTCCATTGAGTCCTGCCCCTGATCATTTGAAATAATAATGTGCCAATATTAATTGCTATTAATCTCCTTATTAAACATTAATTAATTACTAACTCTATCAGGCCAAACTTATATGACTCCTGTAAATTTTCATTAACTGACACAATTTAAACAAACAAAATTGAGAAAATCACAAGTATTTAAGCATGATCTTTGTGGCCATTGTCTCAAGGAAGGAAAAAAGGTATTAGATAGAATTTCAAGCATTTTAACAATCAATTGTGTCAGTGTCTGCATGATACTGTTAAGATCTCACATGCTGAGTTCAATTCTTCTCCATTTAAAAGTATAGGCTACAAAACAGGTCAAGTCACTGGTTCTCAGTTGAAATATCTCCCTCAATGAAAAACAGAAATATCCTGTATTCTTGCAACATACTAGCTTGCTTTCAGGCAGCTTCAGAACAAACACATATCTACAATATTAATTAAAAAAAAGGTTAAACATGCTAATCCTTTGCTTTTGATACCCAAATCACACTCAAATGCAGCAGTAAAGTTTCTCAATAAGTCAAAGTCAGCTTTATTGTCAGTTTTGCCATATGCACATCACATACAGAAAGCTGATATTACAAAACTCTGAGGCCTGATGGTGCAAAATGGACATGGTAGAAAATATATGAAAAATAGAATCTAACTACAAACAGCTGGGGGCTGAGGAGACAATAAATAGACAATAAAGGTGCAACAGTGAAGTTAACAGATGAGGTATTGAGGAGTTAAAGTGGTAATAGATGTGCCCGTCCTCTCATTTCCTCGTCTTGCCTGAGCTGATGTGTGTTTAATATCACTCTATCGCAAGATTTGTGTGTCTTTTAATGAGTATTTTGTATCTGCTGATAACCTGTTTGCTGATACTTATATAAAATATCCACTGTTTGCTTTAGATTCAGATAATTCCAAGGCTTTGTTTGATATTCTATCTGTTCCATAGCTGATGTGGCCACTGCACCATTATTTGATCCCTGCTTTGTAAGGTTTGCTGCCCCATTTGTAGTCAGCTACATATTTTTAACCTCTCTGTTTTTATCTGGTACAGTTTCTTAGGTGTTACGTAACCCCTTCACACAAAGGTGGTGGAACAGTTATGGAAAACTGTCTTACTTGGATAAAATACTTAAATCACTAATAAATGATGTCCACACTATTACGTTTCTGTATTAAAATGCATTCCTTTTGCTCCGTTTACCACTCTGATGATTTTCCATGACACTTTACAGAGGAAAACAGGGCATCCTCCTTTACTACCAGCTGATAATTTGACATGGATACTGAATTAAAAGCAATTCTGTTCTGTGATTCCTATTAGCAGCTGTTGTGTAGTTAAACTCAGCTTTTAATCATGTTACCATTGACTACATTCAAAGCAGATGTACTGTTATTCAAGCAATTTGCAATCATTTCCATGTCTCCTGGTGATTTAATATGCACTTCAGCTGTTTAAGGGCATTCTGTGATGATTTATGAAATATTGGTAAGACATCCATCTTAAACACCGTTTTAACCCATAAAGACCCAAAGATCCACTGTTGATGAAAAGCATCTACTGATCTAAAGTGTTCAATAACTTCTGATCCATTAATCCTATTGATCCATGTAAATAATTGTAAAATACAGTTTTTCATCTTTTCATGGTCATCAATTATGACCCATTTGGATGTTCAGAGGCTCCATAGTGAACGTGGAAACACCGTCATCTTCTTCAACATTGATTCACCAGTAAAACCCATGGAGTTTGATCAATGACAGTGGATGGAGACACTGGGTTTATGTTCAGTTAATGATAGATTTGCTTAATGAGTCAGTTTTCCTTCACTTTTCTCTGTTTCTGATGTAAAAACTCTCAACTTTAATCTGAGCTTTTATGAGCATCTACATGATCAGGAAATTAAATAAAAGAAAATACTTGATTTTCACTGAAAAAAAAAAGCAAAATACAGAGGATAATATTACAATCAATGATGATAAATTACTCAATAAAGGTTAAATAGAGAGAAAAAATCATTTGAGAACTGACACAAAAGTAACACTGGGTCTTTATGGGTTAAAACAGAAATGTAGTGTAGCTGTTGCCTCAAACCATTCTTCTGATCATATTTGAACAAAAGCACAGCACTAGTACTTCCATCACTCTGAATTAGAATGTTAATATTGTTAAGAGGAAACACTGTGCAGCTCATTTTAGATGCATCCATATAGTCTCTCAGATAGTGTCGGTCCACATTGTATTTAAAACACAACATATCAGGAAGGGTTTTAAAAGAATGTCACATAATGTGGCACCAATGTTCACTTAGATGCAAACATAAACTCAGCCTGCTTTGGTTGTCAAAGGTTGCACTCGCTGTGACTTTACGTCTGCCCATGTTCATGAAAGTAATGTTTCCAAAAAAATCTTGAGACTAATGTATACTATTTTAATTTGGTGCAAACTTTCATGTGGAATCAATGATGACCTAATTGGATTTATGTTTCCATAGGCCAAAGGTCAAAGGTTGTTGTGACTTCATGATTTGCATGAACAGATTATGATGCAGCGATATTGGATGCCTCCAACTGAAGTCATGTTGCTCGTTATTGATCTTTCAAATGCATTTGATACAGTTGGTTGCGTTTTCAATCTGATTTTAAATATTCCTGCATATAAAATTGCTCATAAATGGTTTCAGATTTGGATAAACAGCACTGCAAAGCTAATACAAATTGCAAAAGGTGTTCCTCAGAACTCAACCCTGGGGTCTGTTTTGTTCACTCTATAGCACTTGTACACAGAGATCCCAGAAAAAAGGCGAGATGGTGATCCCACCTTTTTCCACCACTGACCGATTTGCACAGTCAAGCCAAAGGAGTAACACAGGTGAGACAGGCTGGACTTTTACACAGTGGACCTGTGTTCCGGAATCAAAGGGGCGGTGACACAGCCCTCATTTTTAAATACCCCCAGGGAGAGACAGCAGGCGCATATGGAGGTACTGGCATGGATTCTGCAGCAGCCGCCCTGTGTCACCGCAACTTGTCTTCGTGCCCGCCGCAGCTGGCTTCATGCCTGGCTTCTTGCCTGCCGTGGCCGGCGTTGCACCCGGGGTTGTGCCTGCCGCGGCTACGTGCCACTGGTGCCGCAGCCGAATCATGCCAGTGCCTCTATATGTGCCTGCTGTCTCTTCTGCACTGGGGGTTGCTGTCATCAAAACGTCATATCTTGGTTATAGGACGAGAAGTGTTCCTTTTACATAGCGTTCCGCAATCATGATCCCATCTTTATCAGCTCTGTTACTACCGCCTGTGGTGTTACAGAGCTGTGATAAAGGTGGGACCAAATGATCCTACCATTGCATTTACACAGACGTCTTTCTAGAATAAAGGCGAAATATTCCCGCAACAGAAGTGCTGTGTAAAAGGGACTTATGTTTAGATGATAATGTTTCTACTGTTACTGGCTGTAATATCGGTTAAAGTCAAATTATCTTTATGCTGTTGATAAAATCATGTATGGTGTGCACTAAAAGTGGGTTTCAAATCATGCCTTCATGATGCAGACGTTTCACTCAATAAAGGCCTTGATTATTAGACACAAAATTTATGTTTGATAAATGCTGTTGATGATAATCTTGTAATCCTTCCTAAAAATCATACAAATATTCAGAGTCATGCAGTGTCCAAGTATCTTAGAATTTGCATCAATAACCAACATTAAGTGACTAAAGTGGTAAGTAAATTAAAAATGAGTAATTTGGAATAAAACATGTTTTCCTTTGTATTGTAGAGGGATGTTTATTGAGACAACTTTCCAATCAGTTTTAGATTATGGTAACATTTTACACATGCATGTTTCAACAGCGACTCTTGTTGATCACTCTGCACTAAGTACAATACTCATTCTGAACTGGGTGATAAGAATGGCAGGGAAACCTCTTAGCAAGACACTAAATTTTTATTTATTCATAGGGCCCTAACTGGTAATGTACCCTCTTACTTACTCAGTTGTTACCGTTTAAGCTGGGGCCCATTCAAGACATGCAAATAACTGTGTTGTGTTATAAGTGTGGACTATTTTTCACTGATTTCGGAAAATCTAGTTTTATTCTTTGGGCACCTGCTGCCTGGAAGAGCGTACAGAAAAAAATAATAATAAGCCTGCTTCATTTATAGCCTTGAGCTTATTTAAAAATTTAATTTAACCATATTTTACCTCTAGCTGTTCTTGTTTCAGCCGAGTCATTTGCTTTATATTTTAATAGCTTCAATTATTCTTAATGGTTTTTATTGTTTTACTGAATTACCTCCTATTGTTTTTATCACCACGTACATCTCAGTTTCCTGTTCCCACAATTCTGTCAATTATTAATTTAAGTTTTTAATGTTACTAAATTGCTTCATTACGCTTTTTATCACCGCTGCTCATACAAGTATTGCTCAGGTACTGTATGTTGTAAATGTCGCCTGTACTTCCATATAGTCCAAAATTTAATAACTGTTGAATATGATGTGTGAAAGGTTCAATATATATATTCAAACTAAACCTGTTTCATCAGGTTGAAATATTCTTGTGCATTCATTGATACATTTTCATAAAATACATCCTGAAATATTTTATTATCCTTCACCAGTTTCAGGATAAACAAAATATTTGGGGTTGAAAAAGTGTTTCAGATTTTACTTCTTGATATAATGTTCTTGTCTGAGACAGTCTGATTCTCTGTGCCTGAAGACAATCCTCCAGTTACAGAACTGCTGCGAAAGCTTCATTACACTGCCTCAGAGTATAATTTTTTCAATCTCAAAGTGTAATTTCCATCATCTGCAGGCCCAACCTGAGAGGAGATCAGCTCCTGTGAACGAGAATTCACAGATATAAATTGTTACTGATGACTTTTTGTTCTGTCATTCAATAATCTATGGGAGAGAATTGTTAAAAAATGGACTGAGCTGTTGTTTGTGTGTATATGTTGAACTCATACTCATGCAGTTGAGTCACAGGACAAAATGCTGCTGCCTCTTTTTTGTCTCTTTATTTAACCCTTTATTGGGCAGGTGACTATTTTTGGTAATTTCAGCATGCGTTACAAGACAGTGACAGCAACAGTTACAGTAGTCACTTTTCCATTGACCCTGAAATTGCGCAAATATAACTTGCACATAAAAATTTACCTAATGGAAAAATGTCAATTTCACCAAAACTCTTGTTTTTCCATCAAAAGTTTTTGCGCTGGCAAGAGGTGGTTTTAGGGGCATAGCGCTAATGGTATATTACTCAAAACTGCAATGGAAAGACCCTTTTTTGCAACTAGAGTCAGGTGAATCTAAAAAACCAGAGGTTGATGGACGTTACAACAAGCGAAGAAGAAGAGTTTTAAAAGAAACATGGGTATGTGTGGACACACTAGGAAACAATCATTTTTTAATTAGTACGGGATAGAGGGGTAATATATAATAATAATGAACATATCTGTAAATCAATACAATATTTACGTTTGTCGCCATGTTTATGGAATGACTTCTCGTGTCATCTTGCAATAATAAACAACTCATCGCATTTGTGAGTTAATGGAAAAACCGACATTACGCACTTCTGTTTTTTCGACATTTAGTAAATGTGGATAAAGTTTTGCGCAGATGTCCAGTGGAAAAGCAACAAGTGAGGACAGTGAGTCAATAGTCTCAGGTCCACTGTGGTCTCCAGGGTCTGTAAGGTCCACCTCTGCATGAACAGTGAGTGTACCTGCTTTGTTAGGTACCATGAAGTAATGGTACTAATGTGACGAATGATGTTCAAAAGGATCATGTGGATGTGGACGGGGGTCTGGATCAGCACTTATGTTGGTCTAATGTTCTTAAAGTGATGTTCTAATGTTCAAAAATACATGTTCCTTTCACATTACATGTGTTTTTCTTGTATTTTTTTATACTTTTTATATTGGATTTTTTTCTTATGGGTGAGGAACCAAATATGGTAACGTCATTGACCTTGATTTTCTATAATAGCAAACTAAGGTATTCCTATGAGTGCCCTATAAAGGGTTAACATTTTTTTCGTCTCAAACATTTTCTATGATGAGACAAGGAATGACTGCAGTATCTGAGCCTCTACTCGTCACACACACGCACACGCACACACACACACGCACACATACACACACACACACACACACACACACACACACACACACACACAAAACACAAATAAGATTTACAACTTTATGCAATCCTCCCACTAATCCTCCATAGTATGTTCTCTGTGAAAAGAACTAAAAAGCCAATGACACACAAAGTCATTACCATTTTGGCGGTAGTATTTATTGCCGAGTCATTGAACTGAATTACAGTGGATGGAGATTCTTGTCCTTTTAACCTCTTACTTGTAAATATGGCAGATTTTGTATTTGTAGTACACTTTAAATGTTTTTCCCTCAAGGTTAAGTAGAACTACTAATACCATAATGAGAAAGTATAGGTGGGCTGACCTCATCAAGAAAATGCACGTTTAAAATTCAAATTCCATCTGAAACCAAGGAAAGATTCAGTCCAGAGTGTAAATGATAATCATTATTTAGGAACTATTTTCAGGCCACAAATTGTCTCTCACCATATCTCCAGAGATCTGTATGGGAAGTTTGCTGATTTATTGGCTTTAAAGTCTTTTTAGTTTCAGTCAAAAGTATAAAACAGAAACAGCTTTGCTAAAAGTCTGAAAAGATATTCTTGCTGAAACTGGTACCGGGCAAAGTTTTACTGTAGTACTCCTTGATCTCTGAGCTGCTTGTGATGCCGCCAATCACACAGATCACAATCAAAGTCTGAAGTTTATTTGAGAACTACAGGAACCTCTTCTAAATAGTTTGTATCCTATCAAAAACTCATCTTTTTTTTTTTTTTTTTTTTTCAAAAGGACCTGCAAATGAAGTCACCACAAAAACTCCAGTCTTCAGCCATATTCTTTAGTGATCATAGTAATCATACAGTATTGAGGTCTTAACCAAAACAAGTTTTTTCTTACATTTAGCAGACAATTAGATGTGGAGATTCCTTTTTTCGTCTTAGATTTTGACCCCAAAGACCTAAACAACTGCCAATGATCAAAAGCATCTACCATATTTTTCGGACTATAAGGCGCATTTAAAATCCTTTAATTTTCTCAAAAATCGACAGTGTGCCTTATAATCCGGTGCTCCTCATGTATTAATTCTGGTTGTGCTTACTGACCTTGAACTGATTTTATGCGGTACACGGCGCTCAAAAATCTGTCAAAATGTTTTAGTACGACTTTGGCAAGCTACGACGCTGCACCTCTTGATGGATTGTCGGCGCATTACAGCTACTGTAGTCAGGAGCCTCGCGGAGTAATACATACTGTGTTTCAACATAATATTACGGTGTGTGTGTATAAGGACCCCAAAATGACACCTGTTAAGAGACATGCTTACAAAGCTCCTTATAATCCGGTGCGCCTTATAGTCCGAAAAATATGGTACTAATGTTTAATAACCTCTGAAAATTAATTCCACCAGTACATTTAAATCATTTATATAAAATTTAGGGCTGTCAAAATTAACGTGTTACTGCAGATTAATAAATTATCATAATTGATCTACTCAAAAATTTTAACACAATTAACCCATCCGCAGTACAGAATGACTCTTAAGGTCTCTGGGAACACATTTGGGACAGTTTGTCCAAGTAGAGTTTGAGTCGTGCATGCACAAATGAGCAGTTGATCTGACAGAACCAACCCATAAAGATGGAAGACGCTAAACTGCACATTGGCCCTTTCGAAGGGAAATTTGAGTGCAAAAAACCCAAGACGGAACAGGTTGTTCAAGTTGTTTTGCTGAAACTGTTGAAGGTGTTTAATAAACACGTTAAGTGCATATATTCCCCTCTTTCTTGAGTTTGTTTGCTCATGCAAAATGAAATGTGATTAATATAGATTAAAAATGTATTATATCTAATTGTGATTACTCAAAATTAATCCACAGCAACCCTGTGATTAATCTGATTAAAAATTTTAATCATTTGACAGCACTAATAAAATCCAGTTTCTCAACTTCTCAGCAGCATCAGATGAGTTTTATTTGGACATTCACAAGCTTCTTAGTTTCTATCATCTTCTGAAATAGTGATTCACCAGTAAACCCTTGTAGTTTGACAAATACGTTCAGTTAATGATACGTTTTATTGAAATAGTCACTTTTTTGTTTTCTCTGTTTTGATATAATGATTTACTCTGACATTTTATGAACATACACATGATCATTGAATTAAATATAGGAAAATACCTCCTTTCACTGAAAAATGCAAAATGCAGAGGATAATATAATAAACAAAGATGATGCAAAAAATGTATTTGGTCGTGACAAGGAAAATAGTTGAAGGTCTTTAGGGATTAACACATTTTAACATAACATTGACAAATATTTCCAAAGCTTGAAATGAAGGAGAGGAAGAAATGTTTTATGTTGTAGTAGTCAGAATTTTTTTTTCTCTTTA
This sequence comes from Apogon hyalosoma, assembly GCA_037367295.1. Classification (NCBI taxonomy): domain Eukaryota; kingdom Metazoa; phylum Chordata; class Actinopteri; order Kurtiformes; family Apogonidae; genus Apogon; species Apogon hyalosoma. The sequence continues at coordinate 22,758,524 of JAPQRP010000029.1, read as the reverse complement.
TGCAGTTTCTGCTTTTCATTTACTCAAAGCCAACCAAACATTCCCAGTAAATAAAAATGAATAATCATGCTTTTACATGTGCACAGATGTGGGCCCACACATTCATAATCACTTTCCAATCACATCGACACTGGACTGGTTTATCCATCTTTATTACTGCAACACATTGCCAAGACTTGGCACAAAACACACACCCTCACACATCCAGAAACACATGTACTGTATAGTGTCTATGTCTTATCACCCACTCCTGTTTCTTTCTCTTTTCTCTCTCTTGTCTCTACCAACATCTTTCTTCATCAGCTGCTGCCATTTCACATGTGATACAGCTGAAGACCCACAGGAAATTTATCAGATATATTATAGTACAGTGACCTGAGTAAAGACTTGATAAGGCACCTTACTGTGAAGTGATGATGTCGATTTACTGAAGCTACACGGTATCTCACTGAAACATTACAATGATCCTTTTGTTCGGCTGCTGGTGACTTGATTGTTTGTGCAGGGAAATGTCAGATAACGTGCAGTATTTGGCAGGAGGGTGACTTTTCATCTTATTTGTGAGAGAGGTGTTAATTGGTTTTTGTCGTGAGCTGTATGTATTAGGGATTGGTACTGTGAATATAAGCACGTCAGTGATTGGCTGACTGTGCCAGTGTGTGTAACCAGGGGACTTTGAAACCTGACATCCCTGTGTTGCTGACACATAAAAAGTGTCATCTTGCGCATATGTGTGTTTGTATTTGTTCACTTTGTTCGTCACTTATTGTGATGTTGACAGAGGCGGAGTGTCGGCTGACTCAGCTCAGCTGTTAAGATTAAATTGGTCACAGAAGCAGTGAAAAGCATCATCCTGTGGGACAACAAAGCCTGTTCGTCACTGTGACCTACAGTGTATATCCCTCAATTTATAACACACTGATATCATGCTGACACACCGGTCCTGCCCACTGTGACTGGAAGGAGCACCAAGCTGAGGGATGTACCAGCCTGAAGGGTCACCATGCAGCGCTGCTCATGCCCCATGCATTTATGATGCTCGATGCCATCATTTGCATATTTCTATTGAATTTATTGACATTCAAAAAAACCCACAGATAGAGGCAAATACCCCTGTGTGATGCAAGCACAGCTTGAATGTAAAGTCAGTGAGAGGCAAAAGAGGGACTCTGTCAAAGATGAATATATTCATGTTATATGAATATTGTTTTTGGGTGCTAAAGCTATCTGCTCTGTGAAGTGATTAAGAGGTTATTAAAAATAGAAAACCCATTATTTACAAAGTATTTATATTTTTTTTTCTGAAATTAATGAATAATCATTATTTCAAGGAAAGTATGAATTTAGTTAAAACAACTAATTATTATATTATTATAATTCATTACTGGAAAAATACTCCTTAAAATGGGGTACATGGATAATTAAAGTACACTGTTGCCCATAACGTTGGATTAAAATATGTTTTATCTCTTCTAATGAAATGATTGTGATAATTCAATGTATTCTTACATATAATAAAGTGCAACTGGGAAACAATATGTTATCATTGCACCTGCTCAAAGGGGATTACAAATACAAAGAGGAATGTGTCTGAAAACAAAATCAGTCCGCCTTTTTGGGCGATAATGTACTACTTTAAGCTTCAAAAAAAAAAAGAAAAAAAAGAAATTTGATATGACAACTGCTATACAAGAAAGTGCATAATATATGTTTTTCTCAACTGTTATTTTATTATTTTATTTGTTAATTTAAATTGTATAGACAGTAAGGTCAATACGTAGTTATACAGTGACACATATTTTGTCATTTCTAATTTGTGCATCACTACAGTTAATTAGAAATGGGTTTAACAACAACATTAAACTAAATAATAAGGAATTACATCTATTATAGGCTCAACAGTAATTGGACAACTGAACAGCAGCTTCATGTCCAGGCCTCTTTCCTGGTTTTTCTATAAAAAATGAAGCAAAGAAAAGAAAAGGTTTGGAGTTTATTTCAAATTGATTTAAGAGGCAAAATTGCAAAATTTGAGTTACTGCCTAAATACTTATGGACCTGACTGTATCATAATCTTGTAAAAAAAAAAATTGGATTGCCCCTAAAAGTGTAAATTTTTGTACCTGGTGAGTCTGTGAAATTCTCGTCATTCATTTGTATCGATTACACTGAATGTGACACTTGCAATATAGTGCCGAATTAAAGAAAATAACACACAGAACAGCAGCCATCACACAGCTCTTTGAAGATATTATTCTTTATTTCTTTCATCAAAAATATTGATATTAGCCAATACTTTTCTGTTTACCTTCTCACAGCACAGAAATACATACTCTTTAAACAGTCAATACATCCAGTAGGAGAAAAGAAAGCAAATTATGCAAGCCTATAATCACTCCAGTACAATAAAAAAAAAACAGTTTTAAACACTGCCATGGAGAGAGGTAAAAGACTGATCGAAAAGGTCATTGTGTAGAAAATCACAATCAGAAAAATACCAACAAAAATGCCAGAAGCGCCTGTTTACATTCATGAATATATCATTATAATACTGTGCTGTATGTAGTTATATTCATCATGACTGAGTATAAATACATAGTTAAATTCATACATTACAGCTCCTATGGCACAAACACTTTTTTAAAGCTTCTTTCTGTCTAACACGGACATTATGTACACACGCTCTCACACACTCACACACTCTGCAGAGCTGAGCTGGTAGAGACAGAGAAGAGAAGGAGCTGACAGGGATGTGTGCGAGAGAAAATACAATATTTCCCCCTCTGATTGATTTATGCTTGGTTATCTTTTTAATATCTAGCTGAACAAAATATAGATCCTGGGAATTTATTTCTCTTATACTGGGGGAGATTTCTTGGCATCACCACCCTCACACGCACCCTCCCACCAGCTCCCGAGTGCCTCACGTGGGAATAGAAGGAACACCTGCATGTGACACTCTTTTCCACTCACTAACTCATCCTTCTGCTTTGGTTTCCCAGCATGCCTTTCTCTTATCCCCAGAGGCCACAGAAATGAGACCTGGCTGTTTCGGTTCTCGCAGAAATGTCACATTTACATGGCTCAGACCCTGGATGTGGTTAATACGTGGAATGAATGTCATGGCAACATTGATCTGGTATCAGCTCCTGCGGGTAAAGCCTCCCTCGTTTCTTGTGATCCAGTATCTTCAATGATCACAATCTAATTATCAGGGTGTAATGATTACGGGGGGGAAAAAGTGTGCGTTTTACCGCCTTTTCACTAAATAAACGGCTCTTAAGGGGTTGAGGTTGATGAGCGACTGACAGTTATCGACCCTTTGTTGTCAGACTGCTCATTCATCTCCATCAAATAACATTCGGGATCTGTTAGCCCCTAACTACATTGATCCATTTTTCTGATGAGAAATGATGAAGTGTTGAGCTTATGCAGACATCACATAATGACACTTACGAAGTAAAGAGGATGCTTGTGAAATTAAGTTTGAGCAAGTGCATTTGACATAAAGTGGGAGGAAAGAGGGACAAGTGGGACTGGAACAAAGTGAAGAAGGTGAGGAGCAGGTGGCCATCTGCACTCCCTCATTCACTTTGCAATTTTGAAGAAAATCAATTTGTATGGAACAAAAAAAAAAAAGGGGGATTGAGTGTGGAAGAGCCAGTCACGGAGTGCACAATTGCTTTTCCCATCACATCTTTGATGGGGAAGGAAATGGGAAAGATGATCACAATCGCCAGCAGTTAGAATTTGTGCAAACGCAGCACTTTTGTTCTTTCTGCTTTTAACAAGCTGAAGTTTTAAGACTCTAATTCTGCTCTGTTAGATCACACAGATCTTTTATAGGCGTGTTCAGAGCACTATAACACAAATAAAGTTAATGTTTAAGGTTAAGCTGCAAGGTGGAGAATGCAACACAATGAATGGAGACTGTTTTGACTATCAATTTATGTGCTTTTGTTGGGCTTTTTTAAAAACATATATATTTTTTTCTATTTTGAAATACGTAATAGGAAAAAAGTCCTCTGTTAATTAAGTTATATGTCAAAACACAGAAATCGTCATGTTTATATACTAAAAACAATCTCAATAACAGTTCTAAAATGAAACCACACGACTGTACACACATTCATACCATGTTAGATCTTCAGTGTTAGTTGTGTTATGATTAATAGCACTTAAAATATTGTAAGTAATTTACACAACAGCCTTTAGACTCAGACACGTGCATGTTTGATTTGTTTTCACACTCAGTTTCAAGGAGCTTAAAGTGCAAAGTACATATTCCTCCAACATCATACTTGTATGGGATTGAGAGTTATATATGTGGGTGTATATGATTTGTAAGTTGGCTTCTTTCTTTCGTTTCCCCCATGTACTCATCTTATTTAAATATGCAACACATACCATAAAAGCACAATAAAAAAGGCAGTTGCTCAACGTATCTTAGACATTTGAGAGGTGCATTTTGAGGGCATGACTTAATCAGCAATGAAAGATACATTTAACATTCATCAGATTTAAAGCGTTCTCCATTAAAAAGGCATGATGTGTGTTATTCCCCCAGGCAGGTATTCAGAGATGTTTGCCCTTTGGCACAGCTCCATTCCTGCTCAATGAACACTGCTAATAGCCCAGGGTTTCTACAGAATGGATGCCCATTGATCTCAATGTGCTTCTTCTGTGGGTAATACAATTCAAGGTGTCTGCTCTGTGTGTATGTGCGTGCACATTTATGGTTTGTTACTGGGCAAGACTGAGTTGATGTACGTGACTGTGTTTTGGTATAAAATGTTACTGAGCTGCCATCAGCCAAGAGCAGAATGAGCAGAGCTGAAATGTATCACTGTGGCCCTGAGACCACATTCACTGCTGCATCATGGGAAAGAAAAGCAACGAAAGGATGAGAGAAAACATTTCGATCTGTCTCTCCTCTCCTCTCTCTCTCTCTCTCTCTCTCTCTCTCCCAAACTCAGTCTCCCAGAAAGCTAAAGGGTTAAAGAGATTAGTTACATTCATTATATTCTTACATTCATTATAACAGTAAGTCATCAAGGACCATTAATAGTTAATAGAGGACTATCTACTAGTAGCAGAAATTTCCTCTCCCTAATATTGGAAATATGATAACTAGATTAATGACACCTCAGGGCCACACCATCCCCACATATATTTTTTTGTCTCGGATTTTTTGTGACACCACGATAACAGTCAAGTCTAACATTAATAGATATTTAACCATCAATGAACAGAAAGCTTACTCATCTTACAAAATTCTTCGACGTGGGATGATTTTCATAGCAAGCACAGACGTGAAGGTGACCTGCACTGCTAGGATGTACTCAACTCGCAAGAGGAAAGTCAGAGAAGGCTGTTTGTTTTATAAACGCCCAAGTTAACATGCTGTTGAGAATCCTCTGCATATTAAACTGGAAATTACAGCGCTGTTTTACATTGCTTGAGAGACAGTCATAACTGTGGGCAGTGGACACACCATCAGTGGCTCTGCCTGAGTGTATCACCCCTTGAGGTGAGATGTTTAGTGCCCAGCCTCTGACTGGATCTCTCCTTTCCTGGAAATGACTCCCAGTGCACAAAGACACAGGTGTTTTTCACTTCTGGCAGAAGTAGGCAGAGAGCGACCATAAATGAACCAATGTCACCAGGCATTTGATGCTCCACCAAGGACACATCGAATTGTCACTTTAGACTTAACACTGTTTCAAACGATAGCTCCTAAAAGTCAGTGATAGATTGTTGTGATATGCGTTTATCAGTCTGTGATGTCAGGCAATAATACAGTCTGGAGTTCTCACTCAGGCAGCAGTCAGTCAATTAAAGTAGCTTCTTTTTTTTGCATGGAGGAAACGATCGCCATCTCAGAGATGCTAGTTGCTGATTTGGGAATACTGTTTATGCTTGTGATTTTTTTTTTATTTTTATTTTTTTAACTAACGCACATCTGCTGTTTGGTTTTCCACCTTTCACTTTGTTATCTTTCAGTGCCAGCTAAACTGTTACCTTTGTGCTCTCTGGGCATGATGACATTTTCAAGCCTCAAAGAATCCCATGTAGGTTAAGCTGGTTGCCATGGAGGCAAAACCTCAATAATTTCCCCCCATGTCAAAAGTGGGGTGAGCTGCTGGTGGCTGAGGACTCAAGAAGAAATGCAGATGGGTTTTCCATTTTTATCATACTGGTACACCAACATCTTGATGCAATGGGAGTTGGCCGGTGAGATCCAGGGACTACTTGTGATGGAGAAATTGTGGCTGGCATAGAATGGTGGCGGCTGCTTCCGGCAGTGGACCAGGGCCCGCAGAACATTGGCCGCCATGCCTCGGAAACGTTTGCTGATGAAGCAATACAGGAAAAAGTTGACACCGGTGTTGAGCAACGCTAGCATGTTCGCCAAATCCGTGAGCATGTGGAGCAGTCGACCGGCGCCTTGTGAGGCTGGAGGAGGGGAGTAGAAGTGGTAGAGGATCATAAGTGTGCGAGGTGCCCACAACACAGCAAAGATGGAGGTGATAGCCAGGAGAATGGCGGTGGTCTTGCCGGTAGAATAACCACGCAGACGGAAACAGCTGCGTCGTCTGCGCAGCTTACGCACAATGACAGCATTAAGTGAGAAGAAGACAGTGCAAGGGAGGAGGTAGACGGTGGCACAGTGGGCCCACACCAGGACATGCTGGGCCACGGTTCTCCTGCTTCCTTCCCCTCCACCACCACTGCCCACCCCAGGAAGGCTGTGCCACAGCTCAGGCCACCAGTAGTAAGGTGCAGCAGAGAGCAAACACCCGATGTACACCGCAAATATCACTCGTCGTGTACGGGCCGGGTAGGAGACTGTATGGTAACGCAGTGGGTGGCAAACGGCGATGTAACGGTCGATGGTTAGAGGCACGGTGATCCAGATGGAAGTGTGGATGGATGAGAACTCCAGGACCTGCACGGCACTGTTTAAGGAGGGTGGCAGTGGTGTGGCTAAAATAAAATCCTCCAATATGAAGTCAACAAAAACAATGAGGAACAGAACTAAGATGTCAGCAGCTGCCAGAGCAAGGAGATAGTTGTAGGAGGACTTCTGACGACGCAGCACCAGCTGGGACAGGATAACCACTGTCAGGATGTTGGCTAGGGGAGAGAAGAAGGGCAGAGTTGATTGGCAGAGGAAATAGGGAAATGATAGGGCATGAAAAAGAATGAAGAGATTGAAAAAAGGAATGGAGAGGAAACAGAAAGTGTTAGAGTGCAGCCAATTAAACATGAACTGACAATAAACCACAGCGCAATACACAATACACAAAACAGCATAATACAAAAAGAGCAACACAGAGGAGGAAACACTTGGTTATGCTAACACACACATTCTCAATCACTTTTCGGGGACATTACACAGACTTACATGTATTTCTTGGAGACTATCTCCTGCTCCAACCTGCTCTTCTTACTAACCTTAAGCCTTACCCTAAACATAAACCACATCTCCATCGGGGGCTGCTAAGTCCTGGCTCTCAGACTTACACGTAAAAAATATATATATATTACATCAGTATTTTCCAGGAGTCATTCTGGTCTCATTTACTTTATGCTGATTCATTCTGGTGGTTCAGTTACTGCTAAGTTAATAAGATTTTAAGGTTAATAGAGAACCCACCCCTTCCAGTGTGCCCCATGGAATCTACCTATGGATAAATATATGTCAGTGGTGAGAAACAAATAATGTTTTGATCCTGTTTGAATGTTGTCACCATTTACACCTCTGATGTTTAGCAATTTAAAAGATACATTTATAAGAGAGACAACGATGGTAATGAAACATTTAATTTTGTGATAACCCATAAAGACCCAGAACTATTTTTTGTGGTGATGTGCAAATGAATTTTCTAACCATTTAACCATTACAAAGTGATTTATCACCATTGATTATAATATTTTCCTTTGGATTTCGTCAGTGTAAATCTGATATTGTCCTATATTTAATTCAGTGATCATATAGATGTTCAAAGTAAATTCATAGGTTATTACGTCAAAACACAGAAAACTGAAGAAAACAACACTTTCAGCAAAATATATCATTAATTTTACATAAAAAAGCATCTACAACTACCGTAATTTGTGAAAATACATGGTTTTATTATGTTGCAGAAGACTTTAAGGGTTAAACAGCTAAATGGACTGCATCTCTTGTCACACATAGTACACATCACCAGCACCAAAAAATGGCCACTTCTGCGGCATGACATCTCAATCTTTGACAGTGAGATGAAAAAGTACAAAAAAAAAAGGTGAAAATAACTACAAGTCTGGTCATGTTGAAGCTGCAGAAACATCAGTGGCACTGAACAGATGATGGAGAGAAACTGTTATGATGTCACCTCTGCAACATTCTGGTGTGTTGTCTTTGTATTTTCAGTTTTACAACAAATTGCAGCTTTCTTTTGCAGCAAATTCCAGCAAGCATTATATGCATAAATGCCGTAATTCAAAACAATCCAATAATTACTTGTCTCTCCCCACTAACTGCAATGCAGTTTTACAGAGTGCCTCATGGGACATATGAATAAGACCATAAAATAATTTCGTTAAACAAATGTTTGGTGAAGTTTGCTATTTTACCAAGTAAACCAGCTAGCATTTAGCAGCAGCTCACACCTCACCCCCCACCCTCCTGTTGCTCCATCCTTTTGTCCGGTGGTTCTCAAACTTTTTACACTGGAGTACCCCCTGAAATATACGTTTTTAGCCAAGTACCCCCAACTCTCGCTTCAGCATTTTTGATTGAAAAAAATGAGGCAACATTTGTTCCTGTGCCAAAGGTATCTGTTTATATTTTCAAAACTTTGTAAACAAACAACATATATTTAACTATGATATAAAAAACAGCATTTTTTTAAGAAGGAAATTTTGTGTGCAAAATATAAACTGAAAGGTGCCCTCTTCATTGATAAGATAAATAAATAAATTGGTCATTAGTTAATAAATGAACCTTTCATCAACAAAAAATAATTACTTAGCTACTCAAATAAACTCATTTTGAATAATATAGAGTAGAAATGTTCTTAAAATGTTGCCAAAGCTTACACAAGATGATTGACAATAAAACTATGATATCATTGTATTTATTGTGTTTATATTTCTGCATTAATTCTTATTATTTATTTTGTATTTGGTACATGATGACTTATTTAATGTATTTTTCCAAAAACATTTAAAGTACCCCCTAGGCTTCACCCAAGTACCCCTGGGGTTCACGTAACCCACTTTGGGAACCCCTGCTTTTGTCCAAATTTAGTCTCCAAAGGTCAAAGACAAACATCTGTCTTTAAACTGGCACTGGGTGACCTTAATATTTTCAAGTACAATAGATAACATTCCTCTTCTGCTGGTGGTGAGAAACACTTTCAACTCCTCCCTCCTTTCCACTCAACAGGACACAGCAGTGGTGGTTGTTGCTTCATGGTTGTTACGTTTTCAAAGCAGAAATAAATAGTGGTCACACCATCGCACAATTGAGCAGTACGGTTCTTAGTGAATGCTTTATTCTTCTTCTGTGGCTGAAAGGTTTTTGGCTGTGTGTTGTGTTTCTGTGCTTGTGAGTTGTGTAACCAAAGTCCTTACATTTTTATAGAGTCTTGACTGTATGCCCTATGGACTGAAGGTGCAAATCAAGAAATGTCCTGACCATTGCAAAGTGCCTATGCATGTTACACAGCTCTAGTGCATCAAAAGGGATAAATGTCTGGGATTTATTATTACATACATATATTACAAAAATACCTTGTTAGATTTACATTATGGTGTCCAGAATAAGTACATATTATGCACACACTTTTCTCTTCCTGCTGCCACTTTACAATATTCAATCAGCTTCTGCTACTCAGTAATCCTTGGCTTCTCCAGTGCTAGTCATGTACACCTGCTGTGCAGTTCATGCAGAACCTGCCTCTGCCTTTGGACAAACTGTTATCTCTAATAAAGAGTAAAGCCACAACAAAAACAGAAGGGCAACATCAAACCCCGGCAATATGCTGAACTGTCTGCCACTCCACTATAGGTAAATGTTTTTTAGTCCATTACCCCTCACTCTTATTTCTGTCTGTCTTAAAATTCTTTGAGCAGCGTATTCCAGAAGGATTGTGAACCAAGACCTGCAAATGATTTGTCCACGATTTGGCCTTTGTGCACCTGCATCTGATAGAAACAGCATGGCTTTGACTCTCACGTGGATCTGTGCTTCGGGCGTTAAATTGAACAGACTCATTACATGCCTTTTTTGTGTTGCCCCTTCTCTGTCGCTTATTTCCCCTTGTGCACGTTGGTCTCTAGTTAGTGTTAGTTATGTTAGTCTCTTGAAATAGGCCAAAATATTCCAACCTTTTTAATGAGCTTCCAGCTGTATTTCATGTGGGGTGTAACATGAAAAAGAACAGCTTCTACAATTTCCAAGATCCACTTAACCTCTGTGCTGTAGTTTTTGTATAACCCTGAGACTCAAACACCCTGGGATACAAAAAAAAAAAAAATCATTCAGGGTTGCGATTACTTAGTCTAAAAATAATTAATATAATAAAACTAGAAAAGCACTTGGATAGCGCAGACCTCCACCAAGGCAGATCAGTCCCTCCCCCCTGGATCACCACCAAAATTTAATCATTTGTTCCTTGTGCCAGTATCAACATTTCTTGAAAATTGTATCTAAATCCTTCCATAACTTTTTGAGTTATCTTGCTAACAGACAAACAAACAAACAAACAAACAAACAAACAAACAGACAGACCCTGATGAAAACATTCAGTCTGAATCTGGTTTTCTTAGTTCCTTAGTTGGTTTATGTTGACAAGCATAACAATGTTGAATTCTTGCCTTTGTTGGATTATTGACTTTGTTTGACATTGACTCTGTTGTATTCTCTGAAGGAAAAACTATTTTCTTACACATTTAAGTAAGCAGATTCCATGAAGTGTAAAATTAAAAGATTTTTCGACTAAATCAATACGTTACTAATGTCCCCAACAGTTGTTATTTCTTGCTGCATAAGTTCAGTTACCAAAACTAACCATCGGACACACATTATTTCTGTCTTTTACATTTGTTTCAGTGAAACTTGCTTTTGCAGCATTAAGCCATCTCCAATCTGTGTCTTCAGTAGATGACATTGATTTGTGTTGCAGCATCTCTGAGACATCAATGCACTTAGCAGCCATCACTGTCTATATATATTTGTGCATGTTCGTATGTGTGTGTGTGAGTGGCTGAATTCGTGTCGTCCTGTCCCTCTCCGTGGTAATAGATCTGGGATTGGATTAAATATGGCAGCTTGGAGTCTGGTACATCACACTTCACAGCCACAGCCACTATCAGCTGATTACAAATTACAAAGCCGGCTCCAGATAATGACTAAAGATGTCCTTGCCAGACTGGAGGATGTACAGCAAAAGACACACACTTTAACACATGTCTGTACATGCACACTCAGATCATTAGGGATGCACCAATTCATTAACATGCAATCTATCAGTAACCATAAACAAGATGTCAAAGCAGCTTGCAAAACTTGACAAATGGATGCATGTGTATGTCAGGCTCCTGGATCACACTACACCCCTTCATCCACCCTCAGTCCAATTCAAGCTGCTTGTGCACCCTCTGCACTGACTGCACTATTCAACTGCAATCATTCACCTTCTGCCTATTCTATTTATCTTTTTTTTTTTTTTTTTTTTTTTTCCCATTTGTCTGGTTCAACATTCCAGAGATAATACACCAGAACACAAAGGTCAGCTGTAGGTTAATGGATGTAGATTTTGAATCCCATAATGACACAATTAACCCTTTAACGAGTGTTTGTTATAGGATGTTGACTAGTGACTAATTTTACAAAATGATTTCATTTTAATCTTGTGTAATGAAACTGACTAAATTCAGGTTAGCGATTATCTTTATTATCTGTTTTTGTCCAGGATTTCATTTCAGTTTTTTTTGTTTGTTTGTTTTATTTACTTTTGTGGAATGAAATTAAAAAAAAAAATAAAACTCCCAATGAACCCTCCTTATGGATCACAGAATACTTTTTAGTGCTTTCAAGATCCCAACACAGCAGAAGAACAACACCAAATTGTTTCTTTTCAGACCTTTTGGATGCATCTGTCACAACCAGGGACATAATACTAATGACAGTTTTTGTTTTCAGGGTTCACGAGCCAAAAACGGTCAAAAAACCACTTAACCTAAGCGACTACTCATCTGTTGCGCTACCTATTTTTGTGTTATAAAACTGTTTCTCATTTTAGCTCTTGTCATCAATCTCTTTTGTCCTTGGAGTGCATGTTACTTCCCATACAGCTGCCCCTCACAGCTGCCAGTGTGTGTACTGTAAGAGCACCTGCAGCCTCTTACCTGATTTATCCAATAGTGGGATATAATCAGTGCCTGTAAGAGGTAAAGTTTGCTTTACTCCAGGGCTACAGGCAGCTCAAAAATTTCCAAATGGAGAGACAAAAATCATATACAGTAGACTTCACCTTTTTTTAATCGCCTTGCTTTTTTCTTTAGCTTTCTCCTCTCTTTCTCTGTCCAAATACTGCTAAATAGAGAGGAGTGACATGGAATGAAAGCGGTGAGGTTCTGATTGTCACTGGCTCAGTATTATTCTGGTTGGGCTCCCCAGTGTGACAGGGCTTTCTGCAGACAAACAAAAGGGATCCGTGGTGAGCTTGACATTTCCATTTAGCTCCAGCCAGCTTGCACTGTGCTGCCCATTCATTTCAATTGACTCCTGCTCTTTACGTCGTCTCAGGGGCCGAGAGGAGAGGAGCCAGATATCTGCTCGGCATTCTGTGGGTATGAGTTGGCTCATATACGAGGCTCGTCTCATAGGGGACAGGGACAGACGAGCCAGAGAGATTCACACTCACGCACACAGAGACCACACATGTACACAGGTACACACCGAGGCATCTGTACAGAGACATCTGCACGTCACGCCTGGACTCACGGACACCCATGGCTGCACAGTCAGACCGACATATGCGGGGTTGCCAGATGTATGCTAATTTCGCCCTCTGTATCATGCATGATCAGTAAAGCTGAATGTATCATTACTTGATAATTTTGTGCCACTTAGTGTTAACAGTTGTAATCAGCTCAGATTATCTCACTTGTACTTATTTCGCATCAGGATCAGCAGAGTAAAATCAAATGCATTTCATTTCTTTTTTTTTTCTTCCAGAAAATCATTCTGGTTGAGATGAACAACTGTGGCATTGACTGTAAAGCAAGACAATAATCCTTTAAGTCACATAATCTAGGTACTTGAACTGAATGCATTAATGTATATGTATGAACAAATGTAATACCTGCACATTTATTCCACATCACAAATACTGATGAACATCTAAATAGGATCAAAACAATGCCTTTAAAAAACAAAACAAAACAAAACAAAACAAAACAGTGGTTTGGAGTACAAGTCTGCAGGTGTTCCGTTTGTTCATGGTAGATGGTTTTTGACCACATCAGTCACGTAACCAGGTCTGAGTACTGAACTGAATGGATGAATTGCTGACATGCTATGGAGTATTACAAAGTGGTACCATTTGGTTGTAAATTTAAGTACATAAAGGAGTAATTAACATCACTGCAGGCAAACACCTTTTTATACAGACACCTTCAAGTTTCTTGCTTTTAAAATGGGAAACTGGTGTCCAAAAAGCGTCATTTAAGAGCAAGTACTGAAGCCTGGATATTGAAAAATAATGCATTCCCACACAGAACTTCATTTTAAACACTGCTGTCTTTTCTCAGAGTAGATTTCTTTGTTTTTATATTTCTGCAATGATAGTTTCATGTTTTCCATTTTCAAACACCAGGAAATAGTCACATGTAGGATCTCTCTATTTTTCCTTTTTCACTTGCAGGGAATAATAAGGGAGAGAAATTTTGTCTCCATCTGAGAGGGGATTGAAATGACCTGTAGGACAGATAATGGGCACCTGTGTATGTTTGTGAGTCTGCCTACATTTGTTTTTTTTGTTTGTGTGTGTGTGTGTGTGTGTGTGTGTGTGTGTGCATATGTTTGCATGGATGACCCCTTCTGTCTGTTTGTGTGGGAGTGCTTTTGTGTCTCAGCTCCCCCAACTGTTCCTCTAATATAACGAGGGACAGGGCCATTGACGTTGTTTAGCGGGAAGAGAGAAGGCACAGCAAGCTCCCTGAGGTGTGTAACGAGGCTGACTCATCCCACCACCAAAGGGACGTGTTCAGACGGGCTGTCGACAAAACGACACTGCGCAGCTTAACCCCTCGAAACCAGTGGCCAACACACCGCCACCTTCTCTCTCTCATGTCATCACGCTTTCTAATGGGTCTCATATGGCATAGTCTGAAAATGAAAAAATAAAATAAATAAATAAATAAAGAAGAGAAAGACAGCGGGTGTCGCAATTTCAGCTTTGACGGCTTATCCGGAAGCTAATAAGACTAAAGAAAATGAGAGAGGAGAGGGCTGAGCGAATAGACAGAGGATGGAGGAAAAGCATGGTTGGATGAAGGTCACGTGGAGTAAAAAAAAAAAAAAAACAGCAGGTGATTGAGAATGAAAAAAATGAGGGAGAGGATTAGACAGAAAGACAGAATGAAAAAGAGAGAGGTGTAGAACAGAGCAATGAGGTGGTGGGAGGAAGGGAAGTGGCGACAGACACAGAGGGGTGAATATCAAAGCTTGCTTCAAAGGTCACAGGCACTTTGTTCCTGATGACAACCATTTCCCCTTTGTCTTCTCTAAGTGTCAGGCCGGACATAAAGCAGGGCAATTCTTAATTCTACCGAACAGAAACCAGGGACATATCCAAGGTACAAATCCATGTCTGTATTTAAAAAGCATACATTAAAGATGAAAATAAATTTTTACTGACACACTCTACCAAAAGAGAGGTGCTTTTATCATAAGTTTGCCTCTGAAAGCCTGTGGCATGATGCAAATTTAATATCATTCCATGTTTTATTGAGATAATAATCGTCTACATTTAACTTGCCAGTGGCAAATAGGAGAAGTGTTGACAGAGAGATAGAGGAAACTGAAGAATGAGCAAAAAAGATATTGAAGCAGAACTAATGGAGATATTAAGAGAAAGAGGCCTCAGTTGCTGTTAATGATATTGATGCTACTGCAGTGCTGTGCTGCCTGCTCACTGCGCTGCCTCTGCTCACCTCCACCACCATTTATTTTACAGACAGACCACAGTGACTCAAAGTTTAGTGGACATGACTGTCCTTAGATCAAGGCTAACCCTGTGGTCTGTCAATCATGTGGCATTGATCTCACTAAATTGTTTCATAAACTATACTAACAGTCATCTTATGCCCTTGGATTTCCTTCGTCCAGTTTGGTGCTGAGCGGATGCTTGAAGTTCAGCTGCAGTGACAGCTTTTTGTTTTCAGCTGGTCAAACAAAGTCAGCCCTGTCACCGCACCAACAACATCTCTGATTTATTGCCTAGAAAAACACCCTCCTCCTTCCTCTTTTTGCCCCTCTGTTCTGTCCTCCTGCACCTGCACCTATCCCTGCCTTGTCTCCTCCATGACAATCTGACAAGCTCACCACTTCCCTCAACTGCAGCCTGGAGACTAACCAGACTAACCACCTCTCTGCTCCTTTACCATTCAAAGAGCATCAGCACAACCTTCACATCCGTTGCTTTCATTCAGTTTAAACCTTCTAACCTTAAACTTCACTCTCACTGTGATAGTATCTATTAACACGTCCCACCCCACCATAGATACCCTCTCGCTGCTGCAGATTGACAGATCAATAGTCCAACTGAAAATCGATGGTGCCCATCTCTTCATTAAGTAGCAGCTGACATGTGGCCTACACTGCGACGTGAAACAGAGGGCTGTTAGCGCTAAACATCACCAACCTTTTTTCCCCTTGGGAGGGTGGATAAGTGGGAGTAGGAGGAAAAGTTTTCCAAACTGCTTGTGCACCAGGCCCACTGCTGACTACTGAACAGCTTCAGTGTTCAGCCAAGGACCACCACTGTGTACCAGCATGTACGTGAATTGTATGCAAAGGTGAATGTGGTGACACCTGATGCAGTTTCATGCACTAGTGATGACCGTGAAATGGCAGAGAAAGCTCCGAAAAACAAAATAATGGTGAACAATTTGAAGTTAAGTCCATGCATATACATATATTACATATCAGGTGTTATAGTCTGTTTACATTTCAGTCATTTCTCCTCCTCTTCTGTTGATTTATTTATTACTATTATTATCTGCCCTTTGCTCTGTTGTTTTTTTATTTCTATTTTAAGCGTCCGTGTGCTCTGTTTTCTACTTTCTGTTTTTCCTGTTTTAAATGTGTGTGGTTTTGTTACGTTCATATCATTTCACTATCGATCCTGTGGATTGTAAATTCGTTCATCATACCAATGTTTAATGACAATAAAGAATCTTGAATCTTGAATATTTAATAATTGTAATTGTAACTTTTATCATTATCTGGCTTTGTCCATCTGTTTTCTTTCCCCTTTTTGACATTATTATAATTTTCTTGTCATAAATTGCCCTGAAAAAAGTTATTCCTGCATCAATCAACATCTCTTGCAGATCCAAGACATCACACCCGGTGGCCGTTTATCATCACTTTGATAATTGTCAGACATTATGATTATAGAAACATGAATCCAGATCTTTCTTTGAGAGTTTTCAGTACTTGTAGAAACTATTCAACATGGTGGTTTTAATATATACAGTATAAAATGCCATAAAATATTAAGATTAAAATGAAAATGAAGTCTTTGTAGTACTTCTTTTCAGCTTATGCATACTTCATTAACATTTTGGTAATAGCAAAAACATCACAATCATTAGGCGTGTAAAGACTGTAAAGAATATGTTAAATGAAAAATCCCATGAATAAAAATGTATAATTTTAATATGCGCTGTCAGTTTTGGCTAAATTTCTTTTTATGGAACTTCACGAATGCCTTGTTTTCTGCTGCATGATTTCGCAGCACACACATTTCTATTAACAGACTGTTGCATTCATTCAATTACATACTCCTCTGGGCTATATTCAAGCTCCAGCAGTGAACTGTGTGAAGACTGAGCACCTTTGTCAAATCACACCTGAGCAGGTGGCAGGTTAGAGTATTGCCAGTGTGCAAATTCAGATATGTCTATTGCATGCAGAAAAATGTAACAGGTGCACATAGAAGAAGCTGCCTGGGCCTGATGTCTAATTAACATCCAGTTATGTCACCATGGAATTACTCATCATTATCTGCTTCTGCTTAACATACAGTACTTTAAGGTTTGGTGTCTGAGCAGTGAGTGCTGTCAGAAGGACTTCACTGTATAAAGACCAGGCTTCACTTCTGCAATCCCCCCTTCAGTGTGCTGTTTGCTATGCCAGCACACGTCTGTTCTGTCTCTAGCAGTGTGGTGTAGTGAGTAGAGAGAAAAAGAGAGGGAGCGAGTTAGCGATTAATTAAAAATGTGGCAATTCGTCTCAGCTCTGTCGTCTGTAGCTCCCCCACTCAGGGCTCAGAGGTGCTACTTCACTGGCTCTGCTGTTATTAATCTCTCTCTCTCTATTACTGCTCTGATCTCTTGCTCTCAATTCCACTCCTCTTCTCCATCTTCTTCTTCTTCTTCTTCTCTGTGTCCTTGTCTTGCTTATTCTCCAGTCTCTCCCTGTTCATCCCCTTTTTGTGTGGATCTTACAGTTCATCATTTCCCCGGGTCACACCATAATTACCTCGTACTACTTGACTTGCAGAATCCTTTTTCTCATCACCTTTCTTCATCTCTTGGTTCCCCCCACACATCTGTGCTCTTGATGTGACCCTTCACTGTCTGCAGCATAAAGGTCAAGCCTGTGAGAAACACACATGTGATGAAGTCTCTGAGAAGCCTTTTTTGCTGCTAACTGATGAAACACCGGTCAGTAATCAAGGTAACAGCATCCAATCTTTCTGGAGTGTTAAATACGTGTGGGTCTTTAGGTCACACCGCTACTACTCACACATGCCGAGCTCATGAAACATTCATGATTCAGCTTGAGTGGAACGAGCTGTGTCATTATGATTGAATAAGTCGAAGTCGCTGCTGCAAAGTATCAGCCCACTGCACTCAACTCTTCCATTAATTCAGACAACTATTGTGAGATTGCATTACACTCTCAGCTTTTTGTTACTCAGTGATTAAACAAACAACCCCAATCCCATTTGTAAAGACAACCAAGCAGTAGAATCAAATAAAACTCCAACCGTGCAAGAAAAACTTTAAATGACAGCAGAGAGAATTGCTTGTACAAGACTTGATTTGCTGTCCAGGAGAAATAATGAAGCAAGATTTGATCAAAAAGAACGGTTTTCCTTCTACAAGACAGCAAATCTTAGGTGCAACTGCAGTCTTGGCAGACAAAAGCTTTTACTTTGCATTGCAGATTTGTTTTGAACCAGAACAGCTTATTATTGATAACATCTCACTCCCAAGTTTTATCAAATAAAAGCAGTTCAGGGTTAAAGAAGATAAGAGCAAATAAGATGATAAAAGTTATATAAAAAATATTGTAATCTCTTGTCTATAAAAAAACACACCTTTGGAGATATGTTTAAGCCATTAGTTATTTATATAATTACTGATGTGTTGATAATGACACCCTGATGTTATTTCTTTCGGCTTTCTGGAAACAGAATAACACTGACGTTATGGTGAAACAGAGTGGACGAGGGTCTGACGGTCCTGAGGGCTTCAAGCATCTGAACCCCGATCTCTGATTAGGCATCAGCACCATCCTCTTTCATCTGACCTCCAGGTTTTCTGTCTGTGTCTCCCTCTCGTCTCTGTCTATTCGTCTTTCTCTCTTGGACACACACATACACATATGTAGAGGCACACATTTAAACGCATGTCGTTTTACTTCATAGTGTCAGAGCAGGTCATCGCTCATAGATCACACAGTGGGACAGAGGCAGTAAATGGGTCCGAAAATGACTGTGAATGGTCCAATCAGTCAACGGAGACTGATTAGACACAACGAGGAAGCGACATTAAATCAGGTCATCAGCAGGAATCATATATTGCATACTTGTCCCAGAGGTCAAACCTGAGTCATTACTCGTAATATCTGTTATACACACGCGCATCTATAATAGCTCCAGATTACAAAACTATTTATCACAAACTAATATGGAATATTTAGATTTAACAAAACTCAGGGGTAGTCAGTGAATTTATTCAGACTCTACTCGACGCAGTTGCAGTTTTTTCTTATTTTGTACTGGCAAGTAAAAAGACTCCGAACACACCGACTACAGCGACAAACAAACGCAAAGTATGTATGCATGCACAAGGTCAGAATGACAAATCAACAGTGTGTGAAGGCTGACACTCTAGACGAGCTGACATAAACCTTTGCACAACAAATCAAGATGCAAAGCATAACTTCTGCAACCGAGCGATACACGTTCATGCAGATGTATGAGCAAATTAAAAGCAATATATTGTGCATATGATTAGGTGCAGACACACAAACACAAGCACACATGCTCCTGGCTTCTCTTACCTGGCAGGCCGAGACAGAGCAGGACACTATAGTAGATGACAGGCAGTGGTCCAAGGGGGCATCCCTGGGTAACCTCAGAAGGATGCTGCCCTGGGCTCCAGGTGCTTCCATTTGGGGAAAAAACATTGAAGATGTGGCTGTGCTCCATGGCCTCTTCTGTATCCTCTTCCTTAGCTGAGCTCAGTGTCAAGAAGCCTGGCCACACAAGCAAACTGCAGGGTAGCCGGTTTGGGAGAGAGGGTGCTCTGTCCTTGGGTGCCAATCAGCATGAGTGTGTGTATGCGTGCATTTGCGGGAGGCAGCAGGGTTGAGTGTGTGGTGTGTGAGGAGGGAGGAATGGGAGAGATGAAAGAGTGTGAGAGGGAGATAACAGGCGGGGAGATGCGAGAGATGATATGTGTTAGTAGGTGATGGAAGGAAGGAAGCGAAAGGAGCGGAGAGGGAGGCGTGAAGAGGTGAGTGTGAAGGTAGAAGTGGAGAGGGGAGGGATGCTGCCTGAGTGTGTGAGTGAGGGGGAATGAGAGCGAGTCGAGAGCGCTGCAGGAGGAGAAGGAGGAGGAGGAGGGAAGACGAAGAGAGAGGGGAGGGTAAGAAGGGAGGAGAGGAGAAGGTAGATTGAGAACAAGGACACGTTAGGGAGCAGAAGTGGGGAAGGAGGACGGAGATAGAAGGCAGGAGCAGGAGGGAAGGTGGAGGATGGGAGGGGGAGATGGGGAAACACGGTCTCTCCTGAGGGCAGTGGACATAGAGACAATGAAACTGATGTGACAGATAGATGGGACAGACACCAAAAGATAAATGGGATTGTCAAAGAAAACTTCCAATGACTCTTCAATCTTAAAAACACACGAACAAAACACCAGCGGGCATTGATTTAAATGCACAAAATATTGCAGTTTTGCACTTGTTTGGAAAAAGTCAATATCAGTGAGCTGATTGCATGGGTAATGAAAATGAATAATCCACTAATATTCCATGCAGCCATATGCATTCCAGGTAACAATTCCCTAACATGTCATTTATAGCATTTTTCTTAACTGCTGTGTTGCAACAATGGCTGCATAAACAAGAAATATTAACCCTAGAAGACCTGATAAGACCTCATAACTGATTAATCACCATTTATTATATTATCCTCTGTATTTTGCATTTTTCAGTGAAAATCAGGTATTTTTTTTATATTTAATTTGCTAATCATATAGATGTTCAAAAAAACTCAGGGTAAATTTAAAGGTTATTATATCAGAACAATGACTTTTTCAGCAAAATATATCATTAACTGAACATAAAAACAACTGTCTACAACCACTGTCGTTTGTCAAACTACACAAACTCCATGGGTTTTACTGGTGAATCAATGTTGTAGAACATGACGGTCTTTCTGTGTTCACTACGGAGCCTCTGAACGTCCAAAAGGGTCACATTTGATGGCCATGAAAACCTGAGAAACTGCATTTTTCGTCAGTTACTTACATGTATTGATAGGGTTAGTGGATCAACAGTTAGTAAACATTTGAGATCAGTAGATGCAGTTGCTGATAGTTGTTTAGGGTCTTTAAGGGTTAAAGGTTTTTAACATGTATGCCTCATTTTTTTCTTAATAACATGCAACCAAGAGCCCAAACTGAAGAGCAACAACAGGAGCTTTTTTACATACTGTATTTTTTATATAGGGTGTAATGGTACAGAAAAAATTCAGTTTGGTACGTTTTCGGTACAGGGATCTTTGGTTTGATTCATTTTTGATGCATTTTTGGTACAGTGAAGGAGACCAGTGTGTGTGTGTGTGTGTGTGTGTGTGTGTGTGTGTGTGTGTGTGTGGGGGGG
>JAPQRP010000029.1:22711323-22726418 GCA_037367295.1 Apogon hyalosoma | reverse complement strand
AGATAGATAGATAGATAGATAGATAGATAGATAGATAGATAGATAGATAGATAGATAGATAGATAGATAGATGTTTATGCTGTGTCTCAGTACATTGTTGCTTTTTATCATGTACGTTCAGTGCTTGGTCTGTTTTTGCTCTATTGCTTTATATTTTCTTTTACATGTGAGCAGCACTTTTGATCCATGTGTTTTAAAAGTTCTATATAAGTAGAGTTTTACTTCATTATTATCATCATTGTCATTATTTTGATAGTTAGTATTAGTAGTAGTATTAAAAAAACACCCTTTCAGTTATTCTGACCTTAGTTTTTCTGCCTGATCATCATCCTCTCTTTTAATATCCGGTCACTGTGCATAAAACTTACAATATGAACATGGATGTGAGTATGAAATTTAACAAATATTTTATGAACTATTTTCACATTTTAAATAGGAGGCTATGTGGTCACAAGGTATTATAAGCACTCATAAAGTGAAAAGGTGTATAAAAGCGAGTGAAACACATGGATTGATGAGGAGACTGAATTTGATCTCTGTCTCATCCCAGTTATTTTAGATGGAAAATGACAACACAGAATGATTGGCTTCTTCTGCTCTTTTTATTACAGTTGTGTGTAATGTAGCCTCTGACACCACCTACTGGCGACTCAACACGGCCTAGATTATTCACTCTAAACCACTTTATGGAAACACAGAAGTTTGTCTCAAGTTTATGAAAACACAGCTACCGATGTTCTCAAATGAAGAAACCCTTTATTCAAGTCTGTTTAGACTGACGTTGACTCTTCACTGTCTCTGTTGATGATATTATTACGGAAACTCTCATTAAAGGTGAATGGACTAATGGTCCAGTACACAATAGGTTACGTATCCCTATGAGTTAACGTGATTGCACTTCACAATAATGTACATGATATTTTAGGTGACTGTTGTTGAATCCACTTTTGCATTTGGGATCCTGTGAAAAAAAAAAAAAAATCACTTTGGGCTGCAAATCCTCAAAATATACCCCTGTGCAGGCATGGATCAATATTCTACTTACAATAATTTTATAATTTTGTGCAATCTTTTACATTTTAATGATATTTTTTTTAGATAATAACAGCATTTCATTTTTTTCAATTAATATATAAACACAAGTAAAGTATAGTTAAAATTTTTGGATGGAAGTATATTTACTAGAACCTGGACTAAACCATGTCATGAAATAAGGAGGGGTGAGGCTGACTGGATTTTATTCTCTTTTTCCAAAAACAAAACTAATACAAAGAACAAATGTGATTATTATTAGTGTGTTGTAAAGCAAACATTGTTTTGTAGTGATAGGTTAATAAGTTTTGTGAGAAAAAAAAAGTCTAATGTTCTATTTTCTAGGGCCCCCATCAGTCATGGGCCCTCAGAATCATCATCACTCCTCCCTGTGTAGAGTCTTTTTATGCATTTTTCATTGCCATGTGCGACTGTGTAACCTGTGTTATCTGTTTGTCTGTTTTTTATAGGACTGCTTGTTGATCCCTGCTGCGGAAACACCTCGACTCAGATCCAGGTCGCACTTCAGTGTCACCATGAGCTTCTTGACCACGGCCGCCGCTCTGCTGTTTCTACTGGAGGGAACTGTAGCAGCCATTCAGAGCCCAGACACGGGTAAGAGGGAGGCCGCGAGTCTACTCTGAGCTTTAGAAAGGGGAAACAGAAGCGAGGGAATAAAAGAGGTCAAGATGACAGCATGCTGATTATTACGTGTCAGAGGCTTTTATTGTAGGACACGACAATTAGTCAAAATATGACTGAGTGCGATGTCTGAATCATTGGAGCTCTGAAGTGTCACAGCGTACTGTTAAAAATGAAGCAGTGTGGTTCCATGACCTACAAATCATATTCTCCTGGAATAAGGGAACATCTCAAAAGAGAAAATGACCATTCCCACTAAAATGTTAACTTTATGGCTGCACAATTTAGTGAAAAAGTTATACTGACAACCAATGATGCGACTCTGAATCGAATTTACTGGCTTGTTATCAAAGAAAATACAGATATTACCTGGAAATATCCAGCTAAACAAACAAATGTAAACCACTATTTAAAAAAAATAAAAAATAAAAATACGTACTTGCATTTTACATGTTTTACACAGTTCCTGCCTCTGCTTAGTGTCACTAGATAACAGAGGTTGCTTTTATTAGTTTTTTTTTTTTTTATGTATGCAGTTATATCCTCCTGAATCCTGTTAAATGTGGAAATGTTAAATACTGTAGCAGCCTTTTGGGGGTTATGTATCTGCACAGGCTGATGATGTAGTTACGAATGCAGTTCAGTTAATTTTGCAACTCATAAGACATAATGTCTGTCAAGATAACCATTAAGATTTTTTTTTTTTTGGTTTTTGCATAACATTTGTTTTGCGTAACAAGGAGGATTAGGGCCACATTGAAGACTAAAGAAAGATTAAGGAAAAATATGATGTTTCCAGACCAGAGCCAACGTCCCACCCCTTCCAGCTGTGCCTCAATGGGACCTGATTTTGGAAAAAAAAAAGTTATAATGCAGTCATTGGTGAAAGACAGGTACATTTTTAAAATTCCTTTTGAACTATGCATCATTTACACACACAGTAAAACTGCTAAGCTAACTGTCTCTCCATGATGTGTTCAGAGTCTGAGTTTATGTCTGCAGCTTCAACATGACCAGACTCTAGTGATTTTCCCTTTTTTAATACTTTTCCACCTCACTTTTTAAGACTGAGTTTAAATGTGAAGACAGTGGTTGTTTTAGAATCAGTGACATCCACTCTTTAGCATGAAATTAGATGTTTCTTTATTAACTTTGCCACAAACTGTGACTTTCTTAGCTAACTAAATTATCTTTTAAACTTACAAACATCATATGTGTATATAGTGACATAATTCAAATGGAAAAAAAAAATTGTCACTTCACATTGGCTACCTTCATAATTTTTCCAAAGGGGACACAGCGGAGGGGAAGGGCTCCAGCTATCTATAAAGGCATAATATATAATATATATAATTATAATTTTATGAGAATAAACTCGTAGAAAAAGGGAAAGATGATAAGATAAGAGGAAAAGTCATGAGCTAAAAAATGAAGAATACAGGGCATTACTTAAACTTTATTATAGGTTTTACGAAGAAGAATAAGAAGAAATAGTCTTTTTGACTTAGATAAAATAAGGTTTTTCACAGATTCAGACTGTCGTGATTTAGTTGAATATTTGTTTTTAGTATAAAAATGTTGTAGGTTTCTTTTTCTTGAAATATTACAACTTTATTCTCTGAATACAATGACCTTTTGCTCAAAATATTATGATTTTACCCTTGGAATGTCTTATTTTTTTATCGCATCTTCCCTCCTTCGTAGTTTAGAAATAGAAATATGAGGCAGAGGTCATCTTTTTAAGAGACTTAGTGGAGCTGTCAGTAAATAAACTAATCCTGTTCATGGGTATTTGCTTCAACCTTAGACAGAAAATGTTCAGATTTTTTTTGGTTTTTATATATATTTTTATATAGTGGCAGTCAGGATTATGTATTCACCAGAGGACTTAAAGACACTAACAAAAGAGGGGAAAAAAAACTGATATTATGGTTTCACTGTGAATAAGCTAGATAAGTACATAACTCTTTGGAGCAGTCTTTCACTAGGTTAAAGAATAAACACACAAAGTCTTGATATCTGTAACTGAGTCAGTAAGTCCACTCGATATTGCCACTGCTGTTAAAATGACGCAGATTGAAGCTGTTTCTGTGGTTGATGCTGTTGATCTAGTGTTCCTGGAAAAGCAGCAGGCGAGCTCACTGATCTCCCGCCAGAAGAGGAACCAGCCTGCGTCCAACCTGGAGAAGGAGTGTATGGAGAAGCTGTGCACCTACGACGAGGCTAGAAGGTTTTTCCAAGACACGTACCGCACGGTGAGCGCCAGGATTTTAGCATGAAGTACCCCCCCACGATGGTTTCTACCTTTTCTCTCTTTCTCTGCTTTAGTTTGCTGCACATCAATGTAAATCACAATGGAAACCACTATAACACTATGACTGACTTCAATCTCCCATTATTTCTCTTTCAGGATATCTTCTGGTCGGTCTATGTTGGTAAGTGCTGTTTTCAGATGACTTCCAATAATTGTCCTGTCACCACACTGCAAAAAATGAATTTCAAGAAAATAATAAAAGCTTCTGGAAAATGGATCTTATTTTTTCCTTAAAGAAAAATAACCTCCCAAGGATATTTGTCATCAAAATTCTTATGTACAAGATGGGTATTTTTCAGGAAACTGGAAAAACGATGTATATTCGATGTATAATGAATGGAGTTAAGAGACAAAGTCACAAACCATTTTCAACACTTTTCATTAGTTAAATATGTCTAAAACCGTCAGGCCAACGTAAAGACTGACCAATAGAATCATTCTATGAAAAGAAAAAACAAAAAATGGACTTACAAGGTTTCCACCCGACAGCGGCAATATCTAACATTCCAGTTTATTTCCAGATATTCCAGTTAATGCAGACTAACATTAAACCAAGTAACAAACTAAAAGCTTGTTTTCCATATTTGGGTGCTTCTATGAAACTGGACCTAAAAACAGGACAGATGGACTAAAAATTCAAACCAGATGTAGACTAATGTTATGAAGCAAGTTTGGAAGCACTTTGGGTCTATTTTAAAAATAAACATTCACTGAGATGAAACAGAAACTATTTTTCAGATAAAACACATTTTTATATTATTTTTATACAAAAATCTACATGTAACACAGTAAAAAGGACACGAAAATTAGGCACTACTATTTTTTTGTTTATCTCTTTACTCTCTCACAGGTACATTTTGGGAATTGAACTAATTATGCAAGGCAGAGTGTTTCACAAAAATGGCCGCTGTTGCAAAATCACTCGTGATTTATATGTGTTTAAACAGGCAGGTTCTGCATGTAACGCGAGTGGACACGACGGGTTACATATGAAACCTGGAATAAGACTGCTGATTCATAAAAAACCCACATGCCTGGATTAGAAAAACCACTAGGATCAACAAATTTAACACAGTGTCTTTATTCATAGCGGTATATAAGACCATTTCAAGCCATGCTTTTAAGATTAATCCACAGACACCTCAGTAGCTTTTCCTGTCCCAATTTTATTTTTGGCCCCAATATTTTATTAAAAATTCATTAATTTTGGGATGGCTCAGAGCAGGAGTATATATATATATATATATTGCATTTATCTGAGGTTATCATTAGGCACATCCTGGGGGGAAATATGTCTAAATTTCTCTTTTATTATCAAGTCTAAAAAGCTGTTATAGTCTATGGTTGTTAAGCACAGATCATTAGTCATGGTTACAGTCTAATAACTGGAACTGAAAACACTATGCATGTCCATATATACTTTACACTTAATTTTGTGTTACTTTTGCTGGGGTTTCACTTCGCAGCACACACACAGAAGGTTGCATAACGCATGACTAAGAATCAGAAATATAACAGCATTGCTAATTCTGACCACACTGAGTTGGAAAACATACATTTATTCAGTTATAACAGATCTCAGCCTTATTATTTTGAGTCTGATGGCATCAAAGGGAACTGAAACTGATGGTGATGAGCAGAAATAAACATGAGGAAAAAATAAGTTTGAAAGGGGATGAAAATAGAAGGCGAGTCTGCGGTTTTATTTATTGTTGTATTCACTGCTGTGTTTATGTTAGACAGAGAGGGGATCCGCAACACTGAACTAGGATTAAAACAAAGGTAGTGTATTGTCTGTACCTGTTGTTCAGTGTCGGCTTCGGTGCCAAATGTTAGAAAAGTCATCATTTTAAACTAGTGCTGATATAACTCCATCTGCTGCCTCAAGGACAGACATTCAGTCTTTGTCGTCATGGAAATATGTCACAAAATCGATTGTAGCAGAGATATTAAAGAGAGTGTAACAACATCACTGAGAGGACTAGAGAGAATTTTCTTATTTTTTAACTAAAATACTGAGTCATATTAAAGAGAATACCAGCAACATTCAGAAAATATTAAAAAGTAGGAGAGTTGTTGGTGGAGTTGTTTACAGGTCTTTTGTTGCTTTTAGATATGGTAGAGACTCTATTCTCTTGCAAAAAGAATCTAAATTAAATTCAACAAGCTTAAAGTGTTAAAATCACTCATGTCCTCAGTCATGTCCTTTCTGAAATGAAACTTGATGTTTTTTTTGTTTTTTTTTAATACTGGAAACAATCTTCTTGCAAATGTTTTTTGTATTTCTGATTTGTAACTTAATAAATATCAGGTGTAAATTTAAAAAGCAGTAATTTGTACTTTAGGAGTCCTAAATAACTGTATTTCCGTTGCTTGCAATCAGCACAGCTTGCTTAATTCATTTTTCTCCAGTAGTTCCTTATGTTTTTTTTGGGTTCTTTTTTTTTTTTTTACCTTTATTTTCATTTAAAGAAGTCTATCCAAGTAAAATTTGCTTTCCCCCCCTTGCAAGGCTGTTTTTGTGGTGCAGTTTATTTATATTGCACTTATCGCAGAAGAATTCACAAAGTGCTTTACAATAAAATCAAGGGTAAAACACACAGGTATAAAAACACACAGCTACATACACAGACACAGGCGTAAAACATAAAAGCAAATGGTCATAAAAGCCACCCCTAACTAAAAGCCTGTCGAAACAACAAGGTCTTCAGTTGCTTTTTAAAAGAATCAAGTTTAAAGTGCAAAGTGCAAGTGGCAATGTATTCAAAGTTTCTGCTTGAAATGTTCGATCTCCTCTATTTATGAAGTGAGTATAGTATGTAGTATTGTACATACTACTAGTACGCAGTAGTATTACATTTTCTCATATATTGTGTTGTTTTTGTGTAGATGGAGACCAGTGTGTAAGTAGCCCCTGCCAGAACGGAGCCCTGTGTTCAGACAGTGTGGGAGGCTACGACTGCGTCTGCAAGTCGGGTTTCTCAGGCGTCCACTGCGAGAAAGGTGTGCGACAATCGTTCACGTTTAGATTTTCGTTCTGGTTTTGTCAGTGTTGTAAATTTCGTCTTCTGCTTCCATGCTGTAGATGAGACTCTGTGCATCCTGGAAAAGGACAAGGGCTGCTCCCAGTTCTGTAAACCGGGATACGCCTCCTATGAGTGTTCGTGTGCGCTGGGATGGAAGCTCAGCCGCACAGACAAAAATAAATGCGAGCCTGCGGGTATGTTTTCGATCTGACGTCGCCTTATTGTGCATTTCCTGTATAAAGAGAGAGAAGAGACGGTAATCTTCTTCTATGCTTCCCTCAGTCACATATCCCTGTGGTAAAGTCAACGCTTTGAGTCTGAGTGCATGGGAGGACAGAAAGCGAAGCAATGTCAACAGCAACTTTCAGGGCCTTAGCTGTACCTCCACCGAGTGTCCCTGGCAGGTAGAAACACACACTGGCATTGTGACACGATGCAGGTTACTCCCTCAGGCAACCGTTTGAGAGACACATTTAAGTGTCTGAGTCTATCAATCCTTCTGACAGTTACACGGAGTCTTACAGGGTTTTGTTGTGTTTTTTGCAGGCCCTCCTGAGGAGTTCAGAGTCGGCAGGTTACTGTGGCGGTGTCATTCTCAAAACTAACCTGGTCCTGACTTCAGCTCAGTGTGCCAACAAATACAAATACTTCCAGGTGGTCGTCGGTGAGTAGACATAAGTATAAAGTTAAACACGACTGCCACCACCACTAGCAGCGATTTGATTATTTATGTTACATTTTATGATTTCATTATTTGCAAATCGTTAGACTCATAGCATAATTACTCACGTCATATTTTATTCAGGATATAGCCAATAATGCAAAATGAAGCAGCAGTGTTAGGGGAATAAAGGTGCACAGCTCGGCCAAAAGTAGTAGTAAAGTAGTAAAGTCAAGTGCGAGATGTAGTAAAGGATCGAAACATGCACAGCCCCATGAATAAATAGTTTTACTGAGTGCTGTATAATAAACAAAAGTAGAGTAAGAAAAAAATCTGCTCCCGTACAAAAATATTTATATATATTTCATAAAGGGTCCAATCAGGCACATGGGACAAATTTAATAGTCAAAGGTGTTAAAATCATTTTAGTTCAGGGGCCACATACAGCCCGGTTTGATCTCCAGCGGGTCGGATCAGTAAAGTAATAGCATAAAAACACATTTTCTTTGCAAAAGTAAAATCACATTCTGAAGATGGTTACATTTAAAAAAAAAAAAGTGAATAACCCATGAACAACTTGAAATTTCTCCTAATTGGGCTGTATGTGGACCCTGAACTAAAATGAGTTTGACGCCCCTGTTTTATAAGATGACTGACAACATGATGTAACACAGGGATCTGGGGTATTTAAGATGGCGTCACTGTATATGTTTCCATACAAATCTGAATAAGAGTAATGTTGGTCGAATACAGCTGGAATCAAAATTTGCATGGGGCAACCTAGTGCGCAGAGTTTTTCTTGTTCTGTTATTTGCTAATGTCACATAAAGAAAAAAAAAACAAAAAAAAAAACCTGATATACCAACTTAGCATCAGACATTAAAGACTTATTTTAATGTAAATCATGTGGAAAGTAAAAATAGTACAGATATTTGTTAAAGTATAGACAAGTGATACCATCAGGGCTGAATTCTGAAATATTTAGTAACTGCTAAATTAACTGTTTTTCATGCCTAAAAGTTAAATACTGAATTCATCTTAAATGCAAGTAATTCATCCTTATTATTATGGTCTTTAAGTTATATTGGTGTCTTTCCAGCACTTGTTTCTATATGCACAGTGTGTAGTAAGTAGTATGTGTAGTAAGAGTTGTGCTGGAACTGGATGTATCATACAATCGAGTATTTCAGCCTTGTGAATGCCCCGAACCAAAAGCAAATCAAAACGTATAGCATATCTATGTAAGTCATAATCCTTAAAATCTAAAATGCAATGGAAATTAAATGAATAATAACTGAAAAGTGGCCAGGTAAACTCTTACAATTCTGTTGCAAAATCAGTGGTGAGGGACCTCATTTCCACCTCAGTGCAACAGGGAGTAAAAAGTGACAAAATATTGAAAAATGAAGAAAATGGGTGAATTCTGTATTAAAATGGCATCATCCAGTTAAACCTGTCCTACTTTAGACACCACTGAGTATCAGAGACAGTCTGTAACAGCTTACGTATGACCTTCATGTCAGTATTTTACATAAGCTCACCCTGAATCCCCTCTCTTTCCTGCACCTCCTGAAGGCAAACGCACAACCAACACTGAAGACGGAGAGCAGTCACGCGAAGTCAAATTAATCCACGTCCATCCTAGCTATGTGCAGGACCGCCCTGAATACGACTTGGCCGTGGTTGAGCTCCGTGACCCCGTCGTGTTGAAGAGAGAGGTGATTCCTGTATGTCTGCCAGAGAAAGATTTTGCAGACAATGTCCTGATGACGGCGGGTGCGATGGTTACCGGCTGGAAAGAATCCCAGGACGGATCTGCCTTTCAGGGCTCGCTCACTCTTAACCACCTGGACTATGACTCGCTTTCTAACTGTGTAGCGGCTCACCCAGATCTGATGACCAATAAGATGGGATGCACGACTCGCCGGCCGAATGCTGACTGCAGCATGAGCTCCGGAAGCCCCTTGGTCACCCTCCACAGGAACGTGTTCTTCCTCACTGGGGTGATCACCAAGGCTCCAGATGCAGACTGCACTAAAGGCTACATCTTCCAGAAAGTATCACGCCATCTTGGCTGGCTTCAACCAATCATGGGCTCCCGTTAGATAGATAGTGGGATGAATAAAAACTACAGGGTAATGCAGGTACTGATGAACATTTCCGTTTGTGCTTTTAGCTCAGTCTTAATCTTACCTTTCTCTCTTTAACACCATCCATCTCCTGTTGGGAACAACCATATAGTCTCACCCTTTAAGATCAATGCCATTTCTCACTGCGGACTTCTGCCTTCATCCACACGGTGGCTCTGTACTCACACTTTACAGAGAAGCACTTCATTCTTTATCCATCCACTGCCCCAACAGCCAACTGCAGTAAAAGAGCAGTGAATTATTCAGCATGTGTTTTGTGATGTGGACATACCTTTTAATAACTTTTAAGTGATGTTATTTTTATCTCTGTACTGGTTGACATGCACCTCGTAAACACTGGTTATCACTGTTTTATGAATGTAATAAACCCCTATACCACACCTCATGTCAGTTTTGTGCCATTTTGCTACTTTCTGTCTGTGGAAAACATTTCAGGAGTATGGTTGCAGTTGCAGGCATTTCATTAAAATTGTGCTCATGATTTTAAGTAAACATTATGTAGCATTTGGAATGATCACTATAATAAATAGATGACATGAGGCTAATGACACTGATTTTATTTAAGACATTTTAATATAAAGATCACTGACAACAAAAAGATGCATGTTACCATTAGTTAAAACAGTGGCTCATTCCATAAATGCACAACAAACAACAAGGGCAAGCTGCAGGAGAAAATAAACCTTAAAATAGTTTGGAGATCAAGAAGAAAGTTATAAATATAATCTTATATTCATTACACTTAAAAATAAATCTGTCATTTTATGTCTCTTTGGATTCTTTATACTTTTAATGATCATATCTTTTATTGTTTAGAAGTTTGTTTTTATGTTTATGCAAAATGCACCAATCTGCCTTTGTGTATGGAATTCTCTATAGAAATGAACATTTCTTTTCCAAATAAACATGTCGACTGAGCAGATCTGCAGGTCTTATTATACTGTTAAACAACAAGACTGTAGCTCTGACCGAACTCGTCATAAATCTTTTTTTTTGTTTTTTTGTCCAAGACAATATTAGCTAGCCTTCTCCGTCACATACCCCTGTGTTGTCTGGCAACATTTTCCCACAGACACTCGGCCTCTGCAGTCTTCTCACAGCCTCTCTGGTGAAAAAGGCCAGGACCATGTCATGCAAGGACTGAAAAGGAGAAGCAGAAGAATGGGCCAGAGAGAGAGTAAGACACGCCAAACAACAAAAACCTGGCCTGCCACTTTTGATCGGGCTCTTGAAAAGGACAGCCCTGAAAGCTGGGGCCCGCGTTGGCTGTTACCATGGTACTCACCTAGGAGATGGATCCTTACTCCCAAAAATGGCTGTGCTCCTTTACTGGGCCGTCCAGTGGAGATTAATTTGAGTGGAGCTCCTTCCTTCCTGGGCCTGGTCCTGCCAGCTCCATTTATATGCTCAAGCATACGTTTACACAGAGGCACAAGGTAGAAGCTCAGGTTCAGCCCCTGAATTAATGCTTGTTTTAAATCCAGCTCATTGTATCACTTAAATATTAAATACCTTATGCATCGGTTTAATTTTATTCCCTGAACTGAGCTTTAAATATGACCAAAAGGGTGGGAGATGACGTGACATGAATGACAAGAGTGTAAAAAAAAAAAGAGCAAGAAAAGGGAAGAGGGACATAGAGAGATATGTTTGACAAGCTGAAAAAGAAATGAAGAGACTGAAGAGGACTTGCAGATAAAGTGCAGGGATGCAGCAGGAGACCTGGGATTTGTGATGTTTACACAGAAGGGAAGTCGGCCATTGTGTAGACAGTTTGATGGACCTCCAGTTTATTAGACATGAATGAAAAGGCCTGGGAGACAAACATTAGCAGGACCATTACTGATGGAGGGAGGTGAAAGCACTCAATGCCAAAGACATCATTCTGCACAAATCAAATATAGTGTTGGACATAAATGCTTTAAATATGAGAAAGTGTTCCTTGCAGATCCTTTTTACCAGAATGTGTCGGTTGTGTGTGCATCTGGTCACTGTCCTACTAACTCAATAATCCTTTATTCTCCCCGAACTGGAAAAAAAAAAAAAAAGCTTCATGCTGTGACCTTAAATCCCCTTGTGTGTGAGCACATGCATGTTTGAATGTATGTGCAGCACCAACATGTATGTCTTTTGAGTCTGGGAGGGGGCGTCAAATAACAGACTTTGGTGGAAGATTATCTGTCTGTGTGGTGTCTGATTCCACGCAGGGGGTGAGCAGTATGTCTGAGAGTCATGGGCAGATTGACAGAGTTAAAGTCTTTGTGCTTTAACTGCGTCATATATAATGAGTGCTGTGCTATCTGTGAAGGCATGTCTGTGATCGTGTCCAATAATCCGCCCATCCCTCCCTAAAATCCATGTCCTCAATCTTTTCTCCCTTCAGGACTTCATAGACACGGGTTGTTGTAAAGTCAGATTGGGTGGCAAACCCTCTCCCCTGTCCTCTGGACCAACCCAGCCTACTTCAAACTGCTCCATGCTAAACACAGCAGCTTCCAGTTGGTTGGGTAATTGTGCAGGAGGGTGGAGGTAACGCAAGACCTCGAGAGGTTGGCTGGTTTGGATGAAGTGGCTGAAGGAGAAACAGAGAGACAGGCTATATACTTGTATAAACTCATCCTGTCCTGTTTCCTCCTAATGTTCTGTAATTTTATGCCTCTGCACCAGTGATAACTATGGATGGAGGCTTCAAAAACTGTCCATCCATGTCTTTTCAGAAATTGCAATATTTAAAAAAAATTAGAAAACATCTAAAGCTAAATTGAACTCAGGAATGAACTGATTAGAGTTTGGTGTTCAGGGGCCTCTGGCTGCATGTTGTCTGCTCTCTTTCCCTTTTTATTCCCTTTTTTACCTCTATTTCTAGCTTTCCTATAATAAAGGCACCAATGTCCAAATAACATTCAGAAAATAAGAGTATTTCATTGTCAAATGTCAAGGCACACAGTCCTAACTGAGGAATTGTTACCCAATTATGACAACATTTTACACAAAGGTGTGGTAGGATAAAACAATAAGTGATGACATTTTATATCCAAACTATCAAAGGTCAGCTTCACTGGGATCATTATATTCTGTGGAAAAACATGCTTATGCTCATTATTTATTGATTTTACTTGTTCGTCTTTTTCACATTCTCTTTTTGGACGACCATCAGGAAAGCAGGCCTCTTTTGATCGTCCACCACATTCACTTCACTACTGGGAGGAAAGTACCTGGCTTTGCTTAAATCAGGTTCCAAATCTGACATCAGAATTTCTCCAGGGCATCAGGATTTTTAGTTACACACAGGTCAATATATAACCATGAGCAGCATATCCCTTTAGCATTTCAGTTTTATAAATTCTAAGCGATCAAAATACAAATGGTATTCAATAACTGATATAAAAACGTGTTTCAGTTCAAAGTGATGCAATGCTGAAAGGTGGAATTTTCATTGGATGGTAGATTGGAGAGCTCATTGGTGAGCCTGGATTCCCCTAAAAGCTCAGTTTTCTAGATTTAACAGCTTAAGAATCATTTGTGCAAGTGATGCAGAATGTTCTGGTCAACTGTAGAGCCATAAATTATGATCAACTAGTTGAGGATATACTAAAAGTCTATGAATGGATGGGATGAAGAATGTTGTTAAAAATGAATATTATCCATTGATACCTCGAGTTTTTGTGAGTGATGAGCATTACATATTTCTGAAGTGAAAACCAAGTACTGAGGGGCTTCAGCTCCAACATGATGGAGATTAATGTTGGTTCTTAAAGCAGGAAACATGAACTGCAAGAACAAGAGACAGAGTCAGAAACAGTTATGGATAATGTAGGGCCAAGCTGGTTGGCTGTGCCTATGTTTATTCTTTGTTGGGATTAATGTCCACATTTAAAAAGAAATTTTACAACTTTAACACATAGCATCTTCTAATTATAAATACACCATAAAATGCATTGGCTCACTATTAGAAAAAAATCTTGATGTGCTGGAGAAATACTAATGTTAGATTTGATATCAGCCTCATTTAGTTGAAATCAGGTGTTTTTCCTCCAGAAGCCAATGAAGTTTTATGTATGTATGTATATATGTATGTATGTGTGTATATGTGTGTGTATGTATGTATGTATGTATGTATGTATGTATGTATGTATGTATATGCATATATGTATGTATGTGTGTGTATGTATGTGTGTGTATGTATGCATATATGTATGTATGTGTGTGTGTGTATGTATATATATATATATATATATATATATATATGCATGTATGTGTGTATTTATGTATATGCATATATGTATGTGTGTGTATATATATGTATGCATGTATGTGTGTATGTATGCATGTATGTATATGTATATATGTATGTGTGTGTATATATATGTATGCATGTATGTGTGTATGTATGCATGTATGTATATGCATATATGTATGTGTGTGTATATATATGTATGCATGTATGTGTGTATGTATGCATGTTAACTCTTCCAACACACCTGGCAGTCGTTATCGTTCTTCTACAGAGCTTGATGATAGGCTGATCATTTGAATCAGGTGAGTTGGAAGAGGGATACATCTAAAACATACAGGACAGCGGCTCTCGAGGACCAGGGTTGGTGACCCCTGACATTGAATAAGGAAAGCATCCTCACTAATGTGTATTCTGTTTAATCTTGCTGACATCTGTGGTTTTCTACTCTGCTGATTCAAAAGAGCATCCTTTATCACCTTCTGACCACTCGTCCAGATCCTTGAGACAGGCTCTAAAAGCAGTTTGTGACATAGCTCATGCAGATACAATGACTGGCTGATGGAGGAGGTCAATCATGGAACTGCCTTTATTCCACTGACCTCACCCTGACCCTCCAAGACTCGATGAAACCTGAGGAGCTGAAGCAAAGGTCTCTAAGACGCACAGAATGAAAACAAGTGCACTATGGCCCAAGTGGTGGTCTTTCCAGATAAGACCACTGTGCATGTGTAAGTGTGTATGCTGATACCTCTGGGTATGTTTCCTTCACTGTTCTGACCATACAGTTGTGCTCATAAGTTTACATACCCTAGCAGAACTTGTGATTCTTTGGCTATTTTTCAGTGAATATGAATGATAATAGAAAAAACTTTTCTTTCACTCGTGGCTAGTGGTTTGGTGAAGCCACTCATTATCAAACAAATGTGTTTGCTCTTTTTAAATCCTACTGACAACAAAAACTATCCAAATGACCCTGATCATAAGTTTACATACCCTAGTTCTTCATCCTCTGTATTGGCCCCGCCCCTTTAAC
>JAPQRP010000029.1:22696033-22706713 GCA_037367295.1 Apogon hyalosoma | reverse complement strand
CAGACACATGCAGACACATACAGACACATGCAGACACATACAGACACATGCAGACACATGCAGACACATACAGACACATGCAGACACATACAGACACATGCAGACACATGCAGACACATACAGACACATGCAGACACATGCAGACACATGCAGACACATACAGACACATGCAGACACATACAGACACATACAGACACATACAGACACATGCAGACACATACAGACACATACAGACACATGCAGACACATACAGACACATGCAGACGCATGCAGACACATACAGACACGGGGAGAACATGTAAACTCCACACAGAAGTGGGGAAGTTTACACACATGCAGACGCATGCAGACACAGGCAGACGCATGACACTTCAGAGCATGGACTGTCATCATTAAAGGCGACTAACTCACCAGACAGAGCCAAAGTTAGTCGGCATCTGTCTGTAAAGCTATATTAGTCATCGACTAAGCCCTACACATGATCGCATGTATCCAGGCCTAGCTTGTCGCCCTCTATAAATACCACACCAGGAGTCTGCTTTGATATGACCGACAGTAACGATGGCACCACGATATAAATGAAACACAACACGCACAGAGGTGACTGCAAAACTAAGAAAACAACACATCAAATTGATCACAAGACAGTTTGTTCACATAAAGTAATGTCACACAGTATCAGATAAATATGATCTGCATGTGTATCTGTACAAATCCAGGGTGTACCTTCACCTATAGGTGGCCAGGATGGGATCCAACATCCCTGCAACCATCATGAGGAATAAGTGGATCTGAAAATGGACAGATGATCTATATCTGTATCATCGTGGTCCAACACTGTGCTGACGCCTACAAACAATGTCTATAAACTGTGTCTGAAATTCACAGGTATTTGTCACTTTTAGCTCCATGTGGGAATGCATAGTAATGAAACCCTCTGTTTCATTCACCTACATCCATAATAATAGCCTGTATGCTCATTTGCATTGGATTCTGGGTTGGATTGTTCATGTAAATCCATTTTCTAGCTCCGGAGGGCTTCAGTGCCTCCTCTCTGTTCTTCTACAGCCACAACAGTGTCCAATACTGTTAGCTTAAAAATGGAGTCTGGCAACACAAAAACAGACTGACAAGCCATTTATGCAAACACACAAGCATGCACATTTTTTAAATATTGCATTTTTACATATAAACATTTTTTTAGTATTTGTTGTGACTACAATATGGATTTCTGAGATTTGGAAATTGTTTCATTCTATTTTGAATTCTATTTTACAAAGTATGGCAACTTTTCTGTTATTGGGTTTCTAACATTATTTCAATACATTTGCAAGAACTCGAAGAAAATACATAAATCAATATATACGCCACCAACCTCATTTTATTTCATCTTCTGAACCACTTAGACCTGGAGAGGGTCGCGGTGGTGCTAGAGCCTATCCCAGCTACCTATGAGCGGAGACGGGGTGCACCCTGGACGTGACGCCAGCTCATCACAGAGACAAACAACCAATCACTCTCACATTCACACCTATGGGCAGTTTAGATTAACGGATTAACCTACTAGTGCATGTCTTTGGACGGCTGGAGGAAGCTGGAGTCCCCTGAGAGAACCCACGCAGACACGGGGAGAACATGCAAACTCCACACAGAAGTGGGGAAGTTTACCAACCTAAAAAAAGAAAGGACTTCACCAACCTAAAAAATATATAATATAATAAGGATTACTACTGCTGTTATTTATCATTAATATTTCTGTGACATTTTAAGTAACAAGACAATTTATAGCATAATTCTTGCACTGCCACATTCAAACTTGTCTGTATTTGATTTGAGAGGCCAAACAGAATTTCATTGTACACGTGTTTAATGCAAAATAAAGGTTCATTCATTCATTCATTCATTCATTCATAACCCATAAAGACATAGTGCGACTTCTGTGGCAGTTCCCAAGTGAATTTTTCCTCTATATGTAACATTTCTTAAGTGATTTATCACCATTTATTATAATATTACCCTCTGTATTTTGTGTTTTTTCTGTGAAAATCATGTATTTTCCTATTTTTCATTTACTGATCATGTAGATGTTCAAAAAAAAAGCTCAGGGTAATTTCAGTGGTTATAGAAAACTGAAGAAAAGCTGACTTTTTCCAGTAAAATCTATCCTTAACTGAACATTAACCCAGTGTCTCCATCCACTGTCATTGATTAAACTCCATGGGTTTTACTGGTCAATCAATTTTGTAGAAGATGACGGTGTTTCCACGGTAACTATGGAGCCTCTGAACGTCCAAATGGGTCATATCTGATGACCATGAAAAGATGACAAACTGTATTTTACACCAGTTATTTACATGGATTGATACTGGATCAACAGGTATTAAACAGTTTAGATCAGTGGATGCTTTTGGTCGATGGTGGATGTTTGGATGTTTATGGGATCAAACATAAACCGGTAAATACAACTGTTGCATATTTATTCCAATAACACAGTCCCTATAGTGAAACCAGTCTTTCTATCACCGGAGATCATAAAAGGAACTTTTAAAGCTATTTTGCAGGAACGCAGTCTATTTTCTTTTATATTTTATGGTATACTGTATCTACATTACGACGATTTTAAAAGTATCATGGAGAATGCAGTGAAGGAGGAATGTCACTGTTTTTCTTGATGCCATTATGGTTGAATAGCTGTTATTGTGTTTTATTGTTTATTGTGTATCATGTATGCATTTTATATTGTTTGGACTTTGTATGGCTGCTACCTTGGCCAGGTCTCCTTTGCAAAAGAGATTTCTGTTTTCAATGGGACTTCCTGGTTAAATAAAGGTAAGATAAAATAAAATAATATAAAATAAAAGACTTACGGGCTCACTCAACACTATGCAGCATCATCTCAAACACACTCTCCAAAGCCAAAATCATAAAGGCTACTGCGGGTTCTATGGCGTAAAATGCCTTATTTATCTCCCTGGCTCTGCATTTAGTAACGACACAGTAATTCACCTGCAATAGCCAAATAAATTTACTAAAGTACTCCATTACTCGACTCGTTTAGTGTGATTAGGTTTAATGTTCCCCTTTTCTGCACATAATCTTCACTAACAGCAAAGATGAGGAGGATCTTGGTGATATACCGATGGTGCTTGCGTGCTGATCGTGTAAAAGGACCATTAATCTCCTGTTTGGGACGGTGACCCCCTCCCCTTCCTCCACCCTTTCTTCCCATGCTGTCACTCTCCACGCCTGCACCTGTCAGATTAGTCTCACATCCTCAGCTGCCAGTCCATATGATACGCCTCCTTACTGCCCTGAGCCTGCATGTCATCTCACTTTGCATGTATTTATGTGTGAAAGTGAAAGTGGGATGTAAGAAGGCAGGCGTATTCAGAATGTGGGTTTGCAAAATGTGACTGACTGGTTGGTTCCTAGTCAGTGAAATGCTGGGGTGTAGATTAACACAACAAACCACAGGATCTGGTGCAACCCTATTAAATGCTAATCCATCTCTGTGAATGTATGTAAATACATGGGAAGTTTTTTTTTTCTATTGCTTAATTATATTTATGATTATCAGCACTTTGGTATAAGTTACCTGGTCAGAGGTGTCATGGCTGCCACCCTCTGCTTGTGTTTGCCTGCAGTGGGAACAGTTTTGGAAGCCGGTGCACAGTGTGACAACATTGCCACAAATCGCTTCCACAGGCTTACATCAGGAACTAGAGATAAAGACAGGATGGGAGTCCGGGTGGGGGTTGGGGGTTGGGGGATTGTGGGGGCTCCAACACTGAAAGCCTCCCTGCTGGATGGACTAGAGCAGCTGAGGCGACAAGCATGTGACGAGGGGGAGAAATAATAAGCATCACAGCAGTTTGTACGTGCGTAAAGGTGGCGTAGATGATCAGGGTGAAACAGGAAAATGGAGTTTTCTTTTCAAAATAAGTCATCTGTTTTGGCAAATTGTAGAAATATTACAATAATAACATAAACTGATTGTATAAAAACTACCATAACAACTAAAGCAGCTTTTTTTTTTTTCGCACGCATGCGTACATGGATGGCGCAAACGGTGAAAGGAGGGGGTCAGTCACTCATAGTGTGAAATGATCAAATTGCTACCTTATGGTTTTTATTCTGAAAACTGTAACCGGAAATGCGTTTTGACACTTTAACTTGACGCATCGTTGGTTTATTTGCTCTTAGCGCAGTGAATGAGGGAAAACAGTGGAGCTGGGAATAATCAGAGGTGGCATTTAGAGAGTGAAAACTGCGCGCACTCCGTGACATTAGATCAGATTTAGGAGGTGTGTGTTCACGTTTTGTTGTGCGTAAAGACGAGGAGGAGACGCTGTTGCCTACGTGTAGTGAAGATTTAATAAGGCAATCCCCCTGTCAAGACTACAATTAATTTACCGGAGAGTAGAAGTGGGAACAGTTAAAGAGAGAGGACAGAGAGGAGTCCGTGGGGGCTGTGGGGGCCCATAGAGCTGTCACTTTCTGTGTATTTTCTCTGTGTGTGCGTGCGTATGTGAATGTGCGGAGAGGGATTATCATTACGCACGTTATGCAGAGCGCAGTTTTGGTGATGCATTCAGTCGGGAGATGTGCAGCGGGGAGCAGTGAACCACAACCTGGACGTTCAGCTGCATAAGCACCGTAACACCAGGAGAACCATCTCTGGAGATCCATAATATACAACACAGGATTTTGACCCGTTGTATGTTCGAGTATTGATTTTGTTGAATAATTAGTGCGGAGTGTGAGTCAAAAATGCGCATCGCTCAACAAAGGATTTAGAGCAAAACGTTCAAAAATCTGTTCTAAATTACATCCTGACACCCCGGCGCGTTTCTTCTCCACCGACTGGACTTCATTCATGCACATTCTGCCTCTGAGGACAACGGACACGGGCTGAATAAGTGTGTTCCCCTGGACTGAAGCCCGGAGCAGGAGGAATCATCTGGGCAAACCGCGTAAGAGTCCATGTGAATGGGGAGAGAATACGCAAACACAGCGAGCAGGGCTCAGTCCGAAATGTGACATTTTTTATTGTCTCCCATCATACCTGACAGCTGTGAAACTGCCCTCGGTCTCGATCGGATTTGTTTACATCGATTAAGGTACGTGCTGCTCCTCATGTAGACTCACACATATGGTATGGATTTGTAAGAACAGAGTGTGACATCCTTGTATTAATGTGTGTGTGTGATATATTCAGTGGGTAGGACTCATTTGGCTGAATCCCCCACAGGGGTTCTCCGTGATTCTAAATGCATCCTCCCTGCTTTTGTTGGAATAAATGTTTCAGGTCTTATCACTGAGGTGTAGGGTGCATCGCAGAAACTGCTGTGTGAAAGACGATGCACCAAATACACAAACAGCAGCATGAAGCAGATAGAGCATTCAGTGCGTGGATTCGACACAGGCGGCCTTGACCTCAAGGGGCATTTGACCAAACAATGTGAAGTCTAAGTAACACCGACTCTGACCTGTGCGCATTTAGCACGTTTTCTCACGAGGATCAAAATGTTCCTCTAATTGTAGCTGGGCCTCAATTTTCATCGCACAATACATTGGGATATTTTAGGAGTGTCAATCACTTGATCCTCACACTCCTTTTACCATCTCCTGGCCCTCCCCCATTCTTTAGTCAAGAGGTTAAATGTCATTCTTTATGTTTGAGCCTCTCTCTCTCTCTCTCTCTCTCTCTCTCTCTCTCTCGCTCTCTCTCTTTCACACACACCACACACACAAGTAACAATGGTCTTATCCTGGTCTCACAAACAAACACACTCTTCTGGAACCCCGGAGGGACCCTCCCATGTGGCTGGCATTGTTAAAAGAGGGGGTGATGCTGAAAAAAGAAAAGAAAAAAAAAAGCATTTTCTAAGCGTATGTTTGCATTAAGCTGCTCCTTAGGTCAGCCAAAACCAGGGGTGTCCAAGGGGAGATGTGGCCCTCCCACACTGGTCCCATAACAAAAGCCTGAGTCCTGGTCTGGTTGTTTTACTCCACAACAAATTGCACTTAAATACCCATTTGAGTCCTATTAGATCAACGTATTTTGTATCTAAATGGATGTCAATGTATGGACCGATGCTCTGTCTGTCAATAGATCAGTGACACATGAGCCTGTAGCCATTGTCAGTGCAGTATTTGTCTACTCAGAAAGCTCCCAGGCCTATTTTGGAGTGTTCTGTTTTCCATCATTAATCAATATTCAGCCGAGCGGATCTGTTTATTCTCAGGCTGAGCTTTCATGAGTTAGTTAGCCTCCTCTTGGGAAAAGAGGATGCTACAGTATCTCCTCCGGCCTGCTGATGCCATATGCACCCTGTTTGGATGATTGTGTGCATGTGTGTGCAGCCTTTTTCTGTACATATGACACAGATAAGTGTACAGCCTAAACACAGAGTGTGCGGTTTTCACATACACGGGAACCCCTTTACCGTCATGTGCATGTGCCTACCCCTCCTCCCCTTCTAAAACACACACATAGATGCACACACATGCTCCAGGCACAAGGCTCGCTCCAGTTCTTCCTCCATACATCCGGCTGTTCCTTGTTTCTCCTGCTTACACAGCTCCTCTGATCATATCGCACACTCTAACCAAATCTGAGCTCTGTATGCTCCTGTGATCAGCCCCCATTCATCACAGCCTCGATCCCATCCCTTTATCTATAATGGAAGATGATTATTGATATCACGTGGAGGCAGAGCAGATGACACCAGAGGTCTGAGGCTTTAGTTTCGTGATGTATTTTGGGGTTTTAGATGCCTTCACATCTGACTGATCACCACATCAGTTGCTGATGCAAGACAGTTAAGAAAAAGAACGTGGAGGGGGGGGGAATTAAACATTGGCACTGATAATTGCCAAGTCAATTAGCATATGGGCTTGCTGTGAGCCCAGTCACATGGTAATGAGGCCTAATTAGGATGGCCAGGGATGTCAGAAGAGGCTGGGGAAATACTTCAACTGTCAGTTTTTTCATGCTGACACCCGGGAGGCTGGCACAGTCAATGGGCCTGTATTTTTCAACATCACCATTCATTCAGTGTCCTTTTTTTTTTCCTTGCACCATTGCTTTCCTCTGTCATCTGCAAGGCTATTTCTTTTCCCAAAGTTCGTCCTTCCCGAGTCCTCTTCAATATTTTAGCACGCTCATACGTCATACCTTGTCGTCTACCACATCTCTGCCTCGGTGTTAGGCCCTACTTCATTCTTCTTCTTCATCATCCTTTTTCTTTCCCATCTCTTTATCTGTCAGCACCAGTTGTGAGGGATTGACGATAGCAGTCTGGAGGGTTAGAGATGTGCAGAGAGCTGAGGCAAAGTCACACAGATCAGATGATGTGATTCCCTTCATTATTGTGGTACGTTTTGTATTAAGTAGGAAGATGGATGAGTTTGTAGTTTTCATTGTGAGCTAAATTAATTCCAAAGCATTTATCCAGAATTAAAACTAAATTCTTGTCGTCTGTCTGCCTGACAGCTAAACTCATTAAACAAGAATGATCACAAATAGACAGGGATACTGTAGAAATGTTTAAGAGCACACAAACCTACAGTAAAACAGGCCACTTAAGGAAATGTACAGGGTTTTTAACAACAGTGGTGTCTTATTAAAGTATTTGACAGTCAACAATTAAATAAATGTTTTAGATCAGACACTGAAAGCCACTTTAAGACACTTATTCTCACTCACAGTGGATAGAGCTCAAAATATGCAGTATTTTACAAATACTAAATCTCAGTATAATGTGGCCAAACACATATACTGACTCGGTCGATGTCACAAGAGCTTTAAAGATATTTCTGGCAGATAAACTTAACCGCATAAGACAGTCTGCTTTTATAGCAGAGGCATTACATAAGACCGACTTCTGATGTAAGGTATAAATTTATGCACTGTCAGAAAAAGATAAGGCTATTGACATTGTTCGCGTTTTTTCTAAGAAGTGCTGGAGTTGCAAAGTGTCATGAGTAAGCAGATGCCATCACAGTCCCCATAAATGATCTGCTCACCTCCACAGCTGGATCAATGCACTGCCAGATGTATCTTTGTAGGTGCATCTCATCTACATATTGCATTAACTGGCATCTTACCCAAACATTACACTGATTCTAAGTTTAACCAAAAGCTAAGTCTTTCCCCTCAAGTATTCCCCCCAGCATTTTGGTTCTCATAAAATAGTCAGACTGAGGGTATTGGTGTTGGTCTGGCCACAGAATTTCTAAATTGATTTCCAATTTATAATTCATTTAGATTTCAGTTCAGTTCTATATCAGTATATTGATGAATATTTCATTCACAATACTTTTGCTTGGATATCAAATAAGAAAGAAAATGTGCTTTAATTAGTTGTGCTTTATTTAGTGCAAGGCTACAGTTCAATCTTTACTCAG
The DNA here is from genome assembly GCA_037367295.1 of Apogon hyalosoma. Classification (NCBI taxonomy): domain Eukaryota; kingdom Metazoa; phylum Chordata; class Actinopteri; order Kurtiformes; family Apogonidae; genus Apogon; species Apogon hyalosoma. The sequence goes on along the minus strand of JAPQRP010000029.1, from coordinate 22,698,301 downwards.
AAAAAGTATGCACCACAAAATAGATCGCTGTCCATGTAAATAGATTCAAATGAACAATTGAATGAATGAATTGAACTGATTTATTTAGTCCTGTCTCAAGTGAGACTCTAAAATATAGTGAGCATACCCTGTGAATAACCCCACATGCACAGACAAAGTTTCTCATTTATCATCCCAGTTGTCTGTATTAAACACGAGGAGAAAAAAGAGAACTGAAGCGAGTCATCAAAATGCAATAATCCCCCCAATTATCACCACAGTAATTAGACAGCATCTGGTTTTGTGCTATGTCTGATAATTATAGAAGGTGGTAATTGTACAGGATGGCTTGCTACATCTCTATGTCTATCTAGGCTGGAGCAGAATGAATGACTGCAGCGCTTCCCATTTATAGGCTTGCACACTTGTTTTCTTGCTGTGTGTTAATAGTAGTGGCATAAGGAATGACCGCTGCATACTTACCAGATTTAGGTTTGTGTGAGAATGTGGAACCTTTACACACATGCATAATACATGAAACCAAACTGAATGTTATATTTACATGCAAATAGACCCTAGGACAGATGGGCATTGTGCCAGCCTTTAAATATATGTGTCTTTGACTAACACGTGCAGGATGAATGCATGTAACTCTGCTACGTGGAGAATACAAGACAGACCTCTTAATGCCAGCAGGCTGTTTGGCACAGAGGAAGATGATGCCTGAGAAACAGCAGCCATGTAGAACTGGCAGTGGCTGGATCCTTCCACCCCGTTACATAAGATACACAGCAAGAAGAAAGTCAAAGGGGAGGAAGAGAGGGAGGTGGGGGTGAAAGTGGGGAGTAGTGAAGGAGGAAGGGGGCAAAAGCAAAGAAAAAGGGAGGAGGAGGAGCCAAAATGCAAGAAAGAGGAATATGTAGAGGGTGGAGGTGAAAGAGGGAGAGAATAAGGGCAGAGGAGGGTGTGTGTGAGGCAAGTCTTTCACAGCACGTCTTCAAATGTAGCAGAGGGATGAGACCGCTGCTGCTGCTGGGGAGAAGACATGGAATCAAAATGTAAAAGAGTAGAGGGTTTTAAACGGAGGGAGACAAAAATGGCTGCATGGAGCAGGACTGACAGAGAGAGAAACATGTCTAGAAAGATAGAAGGGAGGGGAGGATGAGACAGCGACAGCATCCTCTGCGCTGCACAAAGAGGAAGGCCAGGGGCTCTCTCTCTCTCTCTCTCTGTCTTTCTATCTTCACATGACTCATTAGTGAGACAGCAGGGAAGGGGGAACTTGAGTGTGTGGCATGTGTTTTGTAGGTGTGTGTCATGTACTGTAGGCTGTGCATGTTTGTAGAAGCTTCGCATGAACATTTGTGATTATGATCATGCATGTTTGGATGACTGCTTAACGTGTGTTGCCGCTGGCAGCTTTCTGTGCATCCTTTAGCTGTGGGCTCACCAGTCTGCCAAGTCGCACTCAAAAGCAGCCAGAGTAACCATCTGTGCAAGAGGGGGTGACTGGCTGAGAGGGTGAACGAATGAAAGAGAAAAGTGGTCACTAGTGCGCATGACATGAATTGCAGTGTTGTTGTGAGTATGTCTTGATTGTGTGGTTTAGTAGACTGTCATTAGGAAGTGACAGTGAAGAAAGACAAAAATGAAAGTCAAAGGAGGAGCAGCCTGCACAGCTTGTTAAGGATGAATGAGTCCTATCTCTTTGTCTCCACTCATTTTGTTTTATTCCTGCCACTCAGTGATAGGTTGTAACCACGGTTATTACAGAAACAAAATGATGTTAAGCGTAAGCATGGGTACAGCTGTGCAGCTTATCACCATTGGTGTGAGCTGTTTGGGTGTAAAGTTCCAGCAGCGTTGTGTTTTCCATGTGTTATTTGGTGACTCATCTCTCTGTAAGAGCTGATTGATGTTAATGTAGACCAATAATAACCAGTGGCTGTGAGCTACAGAAGCAAGGAGAGAAGGGGATCGCAGGAGATGGCAAGAACAGGGCTCAAATAAAGGCAGGAAATGAGGGAGCGAATTTTAGTAATGAGGTGTTAGAGGGAATTTGGGAAGTGTAACTCTCTGAGGGATACATGAAAGAGCTCTAGACAAATGAATATGCACAAACCCTGAATGCACACTCACGTATGTGCTCAGATACACACATTTTCCAGCTTTATGTCCGCAGGGATCTCACATGTAAACAACTAGTGCTTCAAAAATGTTTTTAAAAATGGATATGAGGACAGACATCAAAAGCTGGGTGGAGCGGCATTGCATGCATTTTATATATGT
>JAPQRP010000029.1:22683661-22695933 GCA_037367295.1 Apogon hyalosoma | reverse complement strand
TATATCCTAAAAAACTGATAAATAGCAAAACACTTCCATCAATAGAGAATTGTCATTAGAGCTTTAAAAATGTGTGTCTGCATCTCTGAAGAACAGGATGAGAGTAATAATAAATTAAAAGACACAGACTGATTAACTGTTTCGGCAGAAGTTGCCTCTTGGGTAGTAGCCAATGGTTAATATAAGGCTTCTAAAGTGGAATAAAGTAATATCTGAAAATATTAAAACTGCCCTCACCTACAATTTCTAAGGCCATTTTAATATTCAGTTAGCCATATTTATTACCCCACCCCCCAAAGGGGAGGCAAGGGGTATTGTTTTTGGTTTGGTTTGTTTGTTTGTTAACACTTTAGCAGCAAAGCTACCATATTGCCAGTGACCCAGAATAGATGTGATTACATTTTGGGAAACGTAGGTCAAATTTTTTTTAGGAATTTTTAAAATATTTTTTTTTCCCATTTACTTATAATGGCCAAAATGTGTCTATGCTGTCTGTGTCTATGCTGACATCAGCACATGCATAGACATGATGACATCAGCTGGATCGAGGCCAAAATAAGCTACAATACGTGCAAGGGGCGGGGTTTGTTATGCCTGGCACCACTTGTTTATTTATGTAATCCAATAGTTATCCAGTTTAGAATGTTGCCAAATACAGTTAATTTCAGACATTCAATGTGTTTTCAGTCAAATGTTTTGGGCCAAGTGTTGCAGATGATAGCTGTGTATAAATTAGAAACACCTTTGAGAATCTTCTATCGGTCAGTCTTTAGATTGTCTAAACCAAGGGTGTCAATTTAATTTTAGTTCAGGGACCACGTACAACCTAATGTGATCTCAAGTGAACTGTCATCAAAAATATGTGAAAAGTCCTCAAAAACAATGGTTATGCAATCAAGTACTAACTCCTGTGTGTATCACGTGACTAAAACAGATAGAAAATAAAACATGGAATGAATAAAAGCACTGTTTTTGGCCGTGCAATGCCATAGATATTGATGTAAGAACTGAAGTGATGTTGGTTCTTATCAAGAAAACATGGAAAATGGATAGATATCAGCTCTGAAATTAAACTACTATGAGCTATTTTTTATTGTTATCATTAAAGTTGTCCAAATAAATGTACCTTTAGTTGTACCAGGCATTAAAATGAACAAGAAATTGAAGAAAACAAGGGTGGTCTAATAATTTAAAAAGGTGTGAAAGTTCTGAAGTTACTATGAAAATGTGAAAAACCATGCACAACCTGCAGTTTCAACAATATGTCTCAACTTATTATTAACACAACTTACAGATCTCAGTGGATCTACAAAGGCACAAGACATTTAGTAAAAGACATTATATTGTTAAAATTGCACTTATTTTTCTGAAGACATTTGTGGTTGTTCATATGCTCAGGTTATTCACATTTTATTGTGAAAGGATAGCTTATAAATGCAAACATTTCAAGCGGTAATTTAACTTTTTTCACATTAAACCAAGAAGAACATTTGGAGTTGTCATTATTTATAGCTTATTATGCTATTATTTCACTTGAGAGCACATTGGGTTGTAAGTGACCAATGAACTAAAATGAGTTCAACACTCTTAACTGTTAATATCTTCAGTGTAATATTTGCACTTTTGTGAATTCATCCTGTGGTCTCGATTGGACGCTTTGGCAGGCTGATTTTGGCCTGTGGGCTGTATGTTTGACACCCCTGACATAGACAGTACGGTAGATAACCTAGTCTAGTGTGAAATCAACTGCAGTGGGGAATAATCTTGCCAGATGTTGCCAGATGAGTCAATGAAACACCTTTTATGTCTAAACACTATGGTTTTACTATCATTCAGTATCAGTCAGTCTGGGTATTTTTGCTGCAGATTTACTAAACTTCCTCCTACCTCTGTGCCTATGCTCCATGTGACAAAATAAATCAGAGTATCAAGGGGATGCATTGGCCCGCCGATGTTTCTCTCGTGCTGTCTGCCCCATTTAAGCTGCATGCTGGAAGGACTGTGTGTGACCCAAAGACCCGGCTGGTGTGTATTTAAGCCAAACTCTCTATTGCCCGATGAGACAGCCATGTAACACATCCCAGACTCACTGGCATTTAGAGAATATGAAACTGTCCTTCATGTGGTATGTAAATATTGTGGTACAGACTATTTGTGGACACTGGGAGATTTTTATGCCGAGACTAAAGTGGGTCTGAAATCTGCCGGAATAAACAAAGACTAGCTTTGAGCATAGAGAGGAGAGGAAAGTGTGAGCGTGTGATTTGTAATAGCAGACTGTTTAACACACTTACGTATGAGCCAGCTTGGAAAGAATTTCTGAAAGCTTAGCGATGAGGCAGTTGACAGTAACCTGGCAAGATGTAGTTACTGTCTCTCCGTGTGTGTGTTTTGTGGTGACTTTAAATACAGCTAAACCTCTCATAAAACACACAGCTTGTCAGGTGAAAGACAGCCCTGATCATCCAAGTAAAGACCTCAATGAAGAGGCAGAATGTGTGTTTGTGTGTCTGACAGCTGTGATGAATAAAGCAATAGGTAGACTGAGACAGCACTGATTTTTGCACGCTGAGTCCTGCTTTTATTTATTTATTTTTCACTGGGACACTTCTCTCAAAAGTACAAGTGTTTGTGCTCGAGGCACTGCGTATTTGTGTGTAGTGTATTATGCAGTGTCTCATGCCTTGCCAGATGCCCTTAGATGGCTGATAGTGAGTAGGACTCCTTGTACCCACTAGATCCTTTCTCACTATCTGTGTTTTTACTTTTTTTCCTATAAAAATATGCATGATCCTGCGACCTTCCTGTCAGTGCTCCAGCTGTGAGTGTACTGGATGAGACTGGACAAATTATATACCTGAATCTCTCTTTACAAACATTGTAGTTGCTCTGACTATGACTATACTGGTGAAAGCAGCTGTTCTAGGCTTTTCTGTGTTTGTAGGTTTTTTCAGTCCTTTTGTTTGTTTTTTATGTGAAGTTGTTTCCAACAAAAGGAAATTTTTAGAGCTTTTAAAGGGTTTTAAAATGCAGAGCTCTAACTACTGGTGAAACAGGATGTGTGTGTGTGTGTTTGTGTGGAAAGGCTTCGTTCATTCACCCTGGATGAACTACTGTCCATTGTCTCCTCTCTAAAACACAGCAGTAGGCGATTGTCTGTATTGTCACACGGAGGCAAATGATTACTGTGGGAATGACTGACTGCTCAACTCTGTTGCTCACAAAACATTTATGACCTGAATGACTCACTTCATTTCTCTTCCTTTCTCTCCTGTCTTTGCTTTTCTTTCTCCATTCTGTTTCTTTGCTCCTTGTTTCCCTCTCTGTCTTCTGTTCTGTTGATCTCTCAGAGATGGCGTTCCTCCCAGTCCTCCTCCTGCTGATGCTGACCTTTGCCCATCATGTCACCAGTCAGGACTCTGAGGACTCTGAGGCTCTTCCAAGAGGCTGTGGCTGGGGTCTCGTCCGTCCTTACACCCTCCTCTGTGACCTGGACTCCATATGGGGTGTGGCTGTTGAGTCAGTGGCGGCCGGCGGAGCTCTGGCTGCCATCTTGCTAGCCCTTGTCCTGCTGTGCCGTTTACGCCACATCAGTGAGGCAGAAAAGCGTAGCGGCGTGGGGCCAATCCTCCTGCTGCTCTTCGGCATCCTTGGCTTGTTCGGTCTGAGCTTTGCTTACCTTATTGAGCAGGATGAGTCTTTGTGCCTCCTCCGCAGGGCCTTGTGGGGTCTCCTTTTTGCTGTTTGCTTTTCCTGCCTGTTGGTACAGGGTGTCCGTCTGCGCAGGCTGGGCCGTGAGCGTCGGAGCCCAGGTGGCTGTGCCCTAACAGGCCTAGCGCTGGGTTTGAGTGCCGTGCAGGGCATCATCGCTGCTGAGTGGCTACTTCTGACAGTGCTGAGGGAGGGAAGAGCAGCCTGTCAGTACCTGCCTCTGGACTTTTCACTAGCTTGTAGCTACGTACTTGCCCTCCTAATAGCTGCGCTGACTGCTGCCTCCCTGGCTTTGTGTGGGAAGACTCGTCAGTGGCGCTGCAATGCCATCTGGCTGCTGGTGACCTGCCTTCTATCTCTGCTCCTGTGGGTGGCCTGGGTGGGTTTCTATCTGTATGGCAACGACTGGTTGGGAAGGTCCCCAGACTGGAATGACCCGGCACTGGCAATCGCTTTAGTGGCTCAGGGATGGCTGCTGCTGATCTTCCATGCCATTCCGGAATCGCATATTTGCCTGAGACCCCCACCACAGCCCACTGCCCCGGATTACTTTGACACCTCCCAGAACTCAACACGGATGAGGGAGACGAGTTTTGATGAAGATATCCCTCTATCACACAGGCAGTTTGTGGAGAATCAGGGCTATGGATACAACGATGAGAACACTGCAGGTACAATGTAATATTTTACAGCAGCCTGTAGGTAGAATGTAGGCCATATTGAGTAATAGAACACCAGAAAATCTTTGCATGTGTGGCTAGAATTAAGTACAGGGTGAACTTTCTGTGGTGCAGGATTACACAGCAAGTGTTACCTTCTTCAAAAGAATCAGTGGTGAATCACACTAATCTCCATCCGCCTCGCTGTGTGTTCCATGCCAGGCTTGAGGAGCGGCAGCGGTGCTGGACAACATAACAGTAACACTGGTGCTCGACCCAGTGCTCCTTTCCGCAGTAATGTCTACCAGCCCACCGAGATGACCATGATCCTGAACGGGGGAGCGGTGAGTACATCCTCCCAGTCACAGGTACACGCCGCTTACACGCCGCTCTCTCATTCAACCGCCCCGACGAGACTGCATGCACATTTGTGCGTTCCAGACCATATGATGTTGCACAAGAATGAGGGAGAGGTGTGAGTGTGTGTGCACGTGTGCATTTCCACGCTCATGTGACTGTATGTACTGTATTTTGGAGCACATGCATGGATGAGATTGTCACCACAGTTATTCATCTGACATTGAGTTTGTTGATGTGTGAGAGCTTCCATGTGCTCGTGTGTATATCTTTGTGTATGTGATGCTATATGTCCATTGAGGAATGGTAATGTCTGCCGGCCCTTCGTTATGCAGGATGAATGGGCACTCTGCTTGGCAGAGGTGAAACACCACTGTGTTATGAATTAGATCTGCCATGCAGCACCACAACACACCTCACAAAAGACTGGAAGCTAAAATGCTGAAGCAGCACTTCTAACTCACAAACTACGAGATAATTTGTAATCGCTACTCCTAGAGATTGTGGCAAGTATTTTCAGTCATGCTGATTTAGCTAACAAAGGGAACACAAAGACATCTCTAAAGGTGTTCTGCATAAGATATCATTAGTTTGCAAAAACATTATAAAGCCATTTGAAAGGCAAGGTAAGTTTATTTATTCAGCACAGTTTATCCTTAAAGAGACATATTTTGCATAAGTTATAAAAGTAAATAGAGCTTTTAACACATGCTTTTTAAATGGATAAAAGATGAAAGCACAGACAAATAATTAGAAGAGAACAATGGATCCCACTGTGAGGTTTGTAGTCGTGAGAGTGAGATAAAAGCTACAGAGAATGTAAAGTATGTAAATGTAAGGCATGTGAATGGGACTATTGTGCTTATTCTTTCTATATGTGCACAGATACATGAATGAATATGGAAAAATACAGACCAACAGGCCAGCCTAACTTGCTTTCTTTTTCCTTGCCTGCAGGTGCCCTCTGCCCCTCCAACCTACACGGGCCGACAGCTGTGGTGAGGGAGAGGCCTGGAAAGAGGATGTGTGGCAGAAAATGTAGAGAAGAAGAGGATGGAGATGGCGAGGAGGGGTCTGAGATGAATGCCCTGCCTGGTTGGAATAGACTTCTAAAAACATGGATGCCAACAAGGGCCCTTTCACTCTGTGTACAGACTTAAACACTAACTGTGTGCCAATCAACAACTGTTTGAGTGTGTGTGAGACTGAGAGACAGCAGGGTATGGAGGACAGAGCTAAAACCCTCTCAAGCTCTTCTAGCACATAAATCTATACAGAGGAGTTTAAAAAATGTGCCCAGCAAGTAGCAACAAACAAAACAAACACTGACTCGGATCTGAATATAGCGACATGCGGTATTCTTTTAAAATTTCTGTTTGTCCCCTTGAGACTGCAGCACTGTAAGCATCCTTCAAAACTGTGAAATCTATCGCTTCTTTCCACTCTATCTGTCCTGTCAGTCAGGATGTCTTTTCTGGTGCTTTTCGCAATGCTGGCACTGAAGTGGAAACATTTGGCTCTGTCCTCCATCCATCCACAGTGTAGGTGAAGACAGAGCACATGGGCAACTGTACAGCTCCAGCACCGCCCTCCATAAAAGAATCCAGCCTCTGTGGGTGTGTATGTACAGTATATGAGAGAAAGTGAGCATTTTCCCGACATCTCACCTCTCCCACTTCGACGAACCTTCCCTCGCTTCAGTGTGTAAAAATGGCCTACTGGTTCCATCCATAAACACTACTCTTTCCTTCCCTCCTTGACCCTGTTTCCGGTTTGCATTTCTCCGCATCGCCTGTGAATTTAACACATAACTCCTCAACTCTTCTCACATTGACTCATCCGCCCACCTGCATGGACACAAATGCAAACTCTGACACGAACTGCGAAGCCTGAATTGCGGTCGGACGTGAACTTCAGATGACCGCAGGCTCAACGAAAGCAGCCTGCAGCACCTGAACAGACGGAATTATAAGCTGCTAATGAACGGTTGTGAGATAAACGACGGCGTAAAGGGGATTCTGATTGGATGAGGAGGGCGTCAGTCATCAGTGGGAGGCAGCGATTTGTGAATCTAGGTCAGACTGCTGTGCTCTCCCACATCTCCGGTGGCCACTGGCGGTTTGAACCAGCCAGGAGAAACTGTCACTTTATATCAGCAGGAAACGGAGCGAGGAAATGAAATGGTCTCCTGTTCTTAGTTCCTCTGTCTGTGTTTATGTGCGCATATATGAGTGTTGTTATTTTATGAGTGTTGGGAATTGACAGGATGATTCAGAGTCAAGGTTGCATTCTGGTGCTAAATGTCCCTCATACTATTGCTCCACACAAGTTTCTAGTGATGCACGGAACTACAGGAACAACACTGACAACTGCTTATTCAGATACAGTAGTCGAGACTGTGAGTGGCAGACTATATATAGAGCTGCGTCTGGTGTGTGGAGATATCCTAGAGCCTTAGGAAGATCTGATTTACTGTGCAAGGTTGAAAGAGGGAGATCAAATAGAAGCTCATGCAAGGACTGGAGGAGGAAGAGGGGGAGAGGGAGGTAAGGTTTAGAAGAGAGGAAGGAGATAGCAGCGGATGGTCCAAGGGGAGTCAATGCGACGGTAAAATCCCTGTGACTTCCTTCTGTCAGCCTCTGATCTGTGGGAGAAAATGGCTCCTCGTTGTGTGTGTTTGTGCACAATGTGGGGGTGGCTGCGCTGCACGGCTCTATGTGGTTGTCTTCTTGGCTATATCTGGTGAAGTGTCTCTCCCTCCTCCTCTTCCTCCTCCTCCTCATCCTCCTGTCTCTGTGGACAGCTAGCAGAAGTCCCTGTGCCAAGAAGGACTCCTGTTTCATTGGAGTCTCCATTTCACGCCCTTTCCCCTCATCATCACACCAGCTCTCTCCATTTCACTTGAGAAGCTGTGTACATAGTAGTGCTGTAAAGCTTTACTTGCTTGTTTACCTTTTTTTTTTTTAAACTGTAGACTGAGTTTAGACACCGGTGTCATATGACTCACTGGAGAACTGACTACTGCAAACTGTGTCTGGGATTTTTTTTAACTGGTTTGCTTTGTGTTTATACATTTGCTTGTTGTAATATTAAGCTTTTATTTTCTTCTGCTGGTGTCTTATTTTTTTTAATTAGCATTTTGAAAATGTCTTGCCAACTCTAGATATGCTTTTTATTTTTTTGTTTGATACACGTTCAAGGCAATTATGATTTGTAATTTATAGTCTTTGGTTATACTTTTCTGCAGCATCTTGCTGAACTCATTCATAGTATTTAGTCAAGACAAATACTCTGACTGTCTTTACCGTCTGCTGTCTACTCTTCTTTGCTCTAATGCTGTAATGGGGATAAAAACATGACAATGAAAATAGCTGTGAATATTTTTGGAACTTCATGCAGTAAACAATGACTTATTCTAATATACTTTAAGGTTAATTCTAAGAGATGGAGGAGAGAGGGCTGAGGAAAATAACTTTGCCCCCATCAAAAGTCATGTTGGTGAACCCTGGTCTTACAGTAACCTTCGACTAAGAAAAGACTCAAGAGGCAGACTTACAAGACTAAGGGTCAACCTTTGACTGCTGCTGTATGTTTATGTCTTACCCACTGGCTATTCTAAAATAGAACTGGTACCAGTAAGCCAGCTCCATGTCCAAAGAGAGCTTGTCCTACTACGTCAGGCTCTGTTTGGGCCAATCCTGGCCAGAATCACACTGTGGATCTGTGTGGCAAAGCCCAGGAAGAAGGAGAGTCTTCAGGGTTTTGGTTCGTCAGCTGTACTGAAATAAAGCTTTGTAGATTCCACACACAGAGCCGATGGGGGGAGGTTTCAGTTCTTGTGATGTTTTCACTCAATGTCGAATACAAAAAAATTATAACATGTGACTTCGTAGATTTTGCACTTGTCGACTACCTATCTGTGCATGCTTATCACCATTTCTACATGTAAGACCTTTCTCAAACGTATTTTTGAATACTAACTATTTACGTAAAAGGTCATGTGACAGCAATCATAATTTCAGTGTATATCAAATGACACACTTAATGTCTGTGCTTTCTTAAACACAAAAGAGAGCTGGTTCTTGTGAAGCAAAAGAGATTAATGTCAGGGGAAATGGTCCAAAATAGTATGATTCCACAAAAAGGAACAAATGCCATCATAATTGGACCTAACAATAACTTCCTCTGTTAGTTTGATGACTCGAGGGGGGAAAAAAGAGAATCTTCCAACTGGTATTGTCTCTGTGTTTAAATCAAATAGACTGTGGTGAAATTTGCACAAAACTTCTATATGTTAAGTTTGTCATCCCTGGGTAGCCCGTTGATCACCCATCCTCCCTGGGTTTGACATGTCCTTGCCTGTCCTCTCCTGATTTGTCTTGCCTTCAGACTGTTCCACCAGGGCAGCTGACAGGGGTGATATTGGTTTTCACAGCTGTGACTGTGCAGTGACGCAGCATGCCTATGTATAGAACTTGATTCCTCTGATTAGAAAAAGAAAAAAAAAAAACACTTAACTCTTGTTTCTGTAACTGATGCAGGAAAAAAAAGTTCAATAAAAGTGTCATGTTTGTAGCTAACCTGTAACATGATGTGGTGTATTTCTTCAAGGTGGTGCAGTGAAGTAAAGTACAAACAACAGTAATTTCTTTAAGCAGATGTTTTAAAAGTGAAATATTGTGACACTTTTTGACTGAAATGCATTATATGAAAACTTAGATAAGACTCACTGTATTATCTGTATTTATTGCTTCTGTTTAGGAGGTTATGTTTTCATTACCAGTTAGGTTTTATTGTTGTTCTTGGAGTCATGGGCCAAAAAAGAACCCACTACATTTTGGAGCAGAACCAGAAAGAAGGACACTTCTGAGGTATTTTAATCCAGGGTCAGGCTGAATTGGCAGTGCATGGGGCTTTGGTGGAGGTATGCGCTATTGGAGTGCCCTCCACTTTAGAGAATATCAGCAAAATGTACTGTTTTCACCAGTTTCCCTCATCATTTACAAAACTACTCGCATGCTAAAAATAACTTCTGCTTTGAGGCTTCAGGGCCATGGATGTTTGCATTCTAAAAATAGTCTAACTGCTGCTTATTATATTTGTTTAGTAAATCACTTCTCTATTCCCATACATTATGACAAGTATGAAATGTTACATTTTTCAACATTTAATGTGTAAACACTCATTTTCTGCACTCTTCTCCACTTCCACCTATATCCTGGAATTGCGTCTCAGAGCCAGTTGTTATCTGCCTTTGCTCTGACAGCCTGGTGCCCGCTCGCTCCTGCTGCTGTGTGATCCGGTTACAGTCGGGCCCAGAGCTGCCAGACTCTTTGGAGCTGGCTGCACTATCAGATGTCTCCAGAATGAAATGAACTGTTTTATCACCTAACCCTGTGGCAGCTGTCTCCCAGGCATCCACATACCTGCAAAGGGAGATACATGACCCTCTTCATGCCTCGCTGTGAGGCACCGTGCATCAGTGACTGGGACGGTCAATAAAGCCATGCGTCACAAGACCGCTGCGCTGTTCTGCAGAGATGCCCAAGAAAGAGCAAACCAGAAGTACCCTCTCAGGTACGCCGAGCTCAAGGAGTGATGGAAATACGCCAGGAGTGCACTTTGTTCACTCAGTTTAATTGACGCAGACAGGAGAGGACAGTTGGACCCTGCTCAGTGGTTTGAGTTGGCATCAAGAACTGCAGCGTCAGATGAGCAGCACACTGTCTTTTATCTTGAATATTTTTTGCAAATTTCATCAGCTTTCCATGGCTGATGCCTGGCCTGATGTCTTGTTGCTCAAAAACACACTGGAGCTGCTGGACTCAGTGATGCAAAACGTAATGAAGGAGTACACAGAAACAACAGAAATGCCACACTATACATTTAATTTTTTATGACACCTAGTAATTAAGTCTACATAGTGACAGTTTTTATTAAACCAATTCATTGCAAACATGTAAATATACTTCCAATGCCATATCACACAGCAGTGTCTACTACACCAGATTACAATGGATATTAAGTATTTCTTTTCCCTCAACACCACTGAATCTCAGTGTGGTCTTTAAATGCTCTTTTCTGTTCTCTGCTTCCCTGACAAGGTAATTTCCTCTGCTGATAAACAGGAAAGAAAGTACCACTCTAGTCTGCACACAGTCACATTCTCTCTTTGGCCTCAATTCCTGACTTTAATGGAAACGCTCCATATTCCGCAATCAAGTGATATGTACTGCCCAGGGAAAGGGAAATGACAAGTCAGAAAATATGACTGGGTTATCTAGCAGTGAACTATCAGCTAGAGGCACTGGGGAGAAATATTATGTCTGTTATAGGTGTACAACAAGTTTTACTCCCAATAATATAATATGTGAACTATAGTGTATGATGTGGTGCTCAATGGGTGAGTCTCATGAAGCCAAGTGATCCATCAAAAAGGCAATGAAAGCAATCAGCTAATTAGACATGGGTCTCAGACCATGAATCCCTGCCTGGTCATATCCAATTGGTTACAGGCATGTTTAATGGTTTGTCGGACTGATCACTTTGCTCAGCGTGACACCAGCTCAACAGAGTTTAATAGCCTGGAAACACCAAACGACTATTGTACATGGAACCAATGATGTTAGTTGATATTACCAACAGACTAGCTCAGGTCATGAGTTCCTAGTAAAGATGGAGACACCAAAGCCAAGGATTTGTCACTGGACTCTTCTGTTGCCAGGATATTTGTCAGCAGTGGTGTGGAGGTTATTTGTTCCACATTGCACAAGCTGGGGGTCAGCCACTCGCTGGTGGCCATCTGGGCGATGGGGGTGTTGACCACAGTACTCTGGGGAGTGGGGGAAACCACCTGGATGGAAACATCTGAGTTGTCAGGCTGGGGGCTTTCAGGAAGATCTGTCATTGCTGAGCCCACTAGAGAAAAAAAAAACAAACATCTTTTAAAGCTATAATATGTAACATCTCTGCATTACAATATGCAAAAATAATGAGGCCTGTGTTATGTAATTTTTTGCTATGGTTACTAACTAGAGGTTGACTGAATCTATAAAGCCACAATGGTAGTTTGGAGGTGGGAAATGCCAAGAGCTGATTAATTGGTCAATCTTACCCCCACTCCCACCCCCCCCCAATCCAAAAAAAAAAAAAAAAAGTCTGAAGGGGAATATGTGTCTATCTTTATTTGAAACCAGAAAACTGTTGAAATGACCATCTCAGTCATGTAATAAACAACTAGTGAATAAAACTCAATCACTAATCATCAGTCTCACTCAACTGAACTCATAAGAAAAAAAAATACCGGTAATCAAAAAATTTCTTTCCGTCTTGCACTCTGGATATACAAGTTTTTGGTTCAGGCGCCAATTATTAGTATCACCTCCATCAGAAAGAAACTACTGAAAACACCGTATTGACACTGATAGTAACAAAGCATGTACATTATACCAAACAATTTCAACAACGTCAAATAATAATAATAATAATAATAATAATAATAATAATAATAATAATAATAATAATAATAATAATAATAATAATAAT
>JAPQRP010000029.1:22625267-22656963 GCA_037367295.1 Apogon hyalosoma | reverse complement strand
TTTCATTTGGCAGTATTTCTTCTTTCATTTCCTCTTCATTTTCTTCCTTGCGGGCTGCTTTGTTTTGATGAATCACAGTGTTCCATTGTGTTTCGTCATTGAACTACTAGCTTCACTAGCTCAGAAACCAGAGCATAGAGACAACTGTGCATGAATTGTGGAAACTTGTGTTCAATGTGTAGCCTCTATGTAGTCAAGGACATTCTTTTTTGATCACACAACAGCATATGCTTACCAACTACAACAACAGTGAACCATTAACCGCACCCCACCCCCCCACATGTGAAATGGTCTGAGACATGCACTGCATCATATTGATGCTACTGTGGTAAAGTCATTCATCACAAGTGCGTCACACTGTACAACCCCTGCACAATGACATCTTTTCATCACCAGTTATATTTTCTCTTGCAAAGCTCACCTGAATGACGACGCGAGGAGACTGGGAGAAGTACCAGAGAGGCAGACCAAAAAGACTCATGAGGGCCGTCTTTGTCTCATATGTCTCAGAGCAGCGGGTACTAAGGATACTACCACCTGAACACACACAAGACATGACCAAAGTCTGTAGTACAGAGTAGATGATATTGTGTCATCTGCGTGAAGAACTCAGACAACAATAAATTCAGACACTGAAGTGATCTCTTCATAGTTTAGATGCACAATGATGTTGCTTGCCTCTTTCACCATAAAACCAAGGCAACATAAGAAGCCAAATCTGCACTCAACTTTTTTTTTGTTTCCGTCACTGGAGCTACAGACAGAGTATCCCAAAATATCCTCTCATATGCTGTGAAATGTTCCTTCACCATTTGGTGCTTTCTCTGAAAAGCTGCTGGTCTCAATTTTTTTGGCATCAGAATATACATTTGTTCCAGCAGTAACTGGTTGGTGCAGCATATCTAAGTGAAAAAAATTCCATTCCATAACGAGTCAATATTATAACCAAATGACACAGACTATCATTATTTTTGCTGGAGCCTAAACTAAAGCAAATGAGCAGAATCAAACTGTTAACATTACAGTTTAATGTACAGTATGTGTACTGAACACCAGACAACCAGGACGCCACAGGCTACAGATCAGTCACTCGACTGTTGATTAAGAGGCTTCACAACAGTGCTTGTGCCTCTAATACCCTGTTGTCCTCAAGCCTAGCTAATGCCTGCATTCTCATTACATAAGAGGCAAACATTAGTGACCATCACACTATGGAACAGCTAGCTTGTTAATCCCTCATATATATATATAAATATATAAAATACAGGGTTAACGACTGGATTGCGTAAAAGCACCTACATGACAGGCCTTAAAGTGAAGCTTCCTACTAACCTCCAGACTCCAGGGCATAATCCACTAGGCCTGTTCGATCCTGTGAGAAGAGCTTCAGAGCGTTCTGGACAATCAGCTTCACTTGCTGAGATAAGAGACCACAACACAAGTTTAAAATTAGAGGACATTTCCAAGAATTCTTAAGAACTGTACGTGGATGATTTGTCTTGGATGTCGACAGTACAAGATGACAAACCTCTTCTGTCATTCCCTCAGTAGAAGCAGTGTGCCGGACACTTCCAGATACTGTCTGAACAATGTTCTTAGTTTGGGACTCAACCTCACCCAGAGTCTGGGCTCTGTTGAGGTCCAGCTGCAAAGACACATTTCTCAGGATGCTCTGCTCCAGTTCGACAAGTGATGCTTTCAGGTCAGGGGAGCTCACGTAGCGTTGGGACAACCAGTAGATCAGAGACTCGGGCACCTCTCCCTGCTCGGCACCAGCGCCAAAGAACAGAGTCTGCAACTCCTTACGCACCTGCGAGGACACTTGGGAAGACACCTGGGCTGATATCTGAGAGAAGAACGCAGATAAAATCAGTAAAAATGTGTCCAGATATACAAGAGAATTCACAGTATGAGTATGTTAAATCCAGGAAGAGCAAAAAAAAAAAAAATGTATCTGTGTAGGCTTACGGTCTCCTGCAGCGTGTCCAGCTGCTCACACTTGCCCTTGCATCCAACAACACCCTGCAGGTCCTGCTTGATTTTACCCAGTTCCACCTCTAGTCTCCGCACCTCTGCCATGAGGGCGTCGTGGTCCTCCTTCTGTACACCCACACTAAGACAGAGAGAAAACCTACAAATGAGCTCTGATAAATTTTAAAAATGTAGATAAAATATTAAAATATGCTAATTGCAGACTGAAATCCCAGAGTGTGATTGGCATTTAATGTATTAAATACAACATGGCAGTACAAGCTCCAGATGCTGCAAAGAATTTAGTTGGAAGAGTTTAACATGTATCTTTGTAACACCTCAAATTAAAAGCAAACAGATTGGAACACAACAATGGTCACATGGATGCCAGTTGCAGTCACATTTTCTGGGCATGTGTCAAACTACAGCCGTTTTGGGACAATATTAACAAAATTCTGGAGGGCACCTTAAACCATAAGGTCCCCAGAGATCCCCTGATTTTGTTTCTGGGATTGATCCCAGAGGGGTTAATTATGAAAGAAGACATGTATCTCTTCAAAATAATGATTGTGGCCATTAAGAAGGCCATTACCAGAAACTGGTTAAAAAGTGATGCTCCAAACCAAAGGCAATGGATGGACAGTATGGAGAAAATAAATTTCTATTTGCTATACACTTTTCAAAGACATGGACAGTGCTCACTCAACTACATGATTATTTATGCCCCCCCTCCTTTTTTTTGGTTGTTTGTCTGTTAATTTTGGATAATATGTCTTGTACATTTTAATATACAAAACTAAATAAAGAGTGAAAAAAAATTATATACATATATATTAATCTTGGTTTTGGTACCTGACAGGAGCCACGTCTGCTGCAGCAATAACTGCTTCTTTCTCTCTTTCTTCCTTCTCATTCTCAAACTGCTGCTGCTTCTGTTGCATTTCCTACAACACATAACCAGTACTTAAGATTAAAAGAAACAGACACAAAGACAAATCTCTCACCTTGCAAAACAAACACATAATGGCAAATGAACCAGGAAATGAAATCAAGACATGGACACATTTCTGTTATTGTTCCAAGTAGGAAAAATATTTTGGTCAATAAGCCTCAACAACAAGAAAGGGACATGTTTCCACTTGATATATCATATCTCATCACTGTTTCTTTGTAATCAGCCTTAAAACATTGAACATAATCCATGATGCTTTAGTGCCAAGTGTTCTCCATTCTCCTCTACAGAGCTCACCCACTGGAACTCATCCGAATACATTTTAATATTTGAGAACACTGTCTCCATTGTTGTATTTTATTACCTATTATTCATGCTGCCATCATTACCTTGTGTCAGTTAATTAGTAAAAATGTTTTCTATTATCCACCTGCAATTTGTGCTCCTTCTTGATGATTAAATTCATTCTGTAATTATTTACTTGCTTTGATATTATGCATGGTTTTGTGTCTCGTCAGTTTGAATTATTGTATTTTGTTGAGTGCAATTGCCAGTGAAACAGTGGCACATTTACAGTGATAACTATACATCTTATTCAGTCGCAAGTTGACATCAAAATAAACAAAAAAAAGTCACAGAATACAACTGACATATCCTTCACCTCATCCTTCCTTTATATTTGTTAGTTATGCATTTTCATCTCAGTGTTCAACTTTGCCAAGTGCAGCACATGTATAAATAAAGGTAAACATGTGGTCCATAGAAAATATTAAGCATTTAAGGCATTTTCAGTTGAAAAGAAGTGATTGACATACCTCTGTCTTTGTTGCCAGAGCTTTGAGGAGTAATTCTAAATCAACCAGCCGTGCTGTCTGACTCTCCTGCTGTTGTTTTTGTTGCTCTGCAGTCTGCAAGCATGGACAAAAAGTAAGATATCTTGCGTTATATTGTGTGTTCTATATGTAAACCCACCCCAAACAGCATGTCTTTACCCTGATCTCCCTACCTGTGCTCTTTGTGTGTTCTCTTTGTCCAGCTCTCCCTGCAGCACCTCAAGCCTCTGCTCCAGCAGGGAGGACACCCACAGTCCCAGGCTCTCCCTGTCAGTCTGCGTGTGGAGCTGCTCCTTCAGGCTGCTGTAAAGACCCAAAATGTCCCCGTGACGCTGCTCCTGTTTGTTGTCACCCTGCTGTACTCGCTCCCACAGCAGGGCTAGCTGGTGCTCCACGTGTTGCAGTCGCTCTAAATCCACACTAGACATCACCACTGGGGGAAGGATAGGCTGAGGAGCACCAAGGTGTGAAAGAGGAGGATGACATGACATTTGAGATATATAACCTTAAAGTAGAACAGCCATACAGTGATCATAACTATCCAGATTACACTGATCTCTCTGATAAGACTGATAGGACTGAGAAGCTATCACCTTTCTCTATGTGTCAATGTCCTGAGTGAGTAAAAATAATTTACATTCAGCTGCTGGTAGTGGTGGTTTTTGCACATGCTTTGGATATGTTGACACATTTACGGTGCGTTAACGATGAGGAATTCCTGTTATCTCCAACTTGTAATTACATGTGGGGTGGTTTTTCCCATTCACTGGGTTGTAGTTGTGGTTTAAACAATGACATAAATACAGCATTAGCCTCATGTTACCTCTGCAGCTTCTAGTAGCTGCTTCTGTAAAAAAAAAAAAAAGAAAAAAAAAGAAAAAAAAAAGTTCTCCCTCTTTTTAAAATCACTCAAAGCTATCAAAAAACTAAAATAATCATGTCCCTGGCCATCCCAGAGGGTATTACATGACCTAGCATTATCAGTCCAAGGGTGTTTTCCCCGTCCTCATTACTTTACTATTTTTGTTAGAGAAAATGACTTAAACAAATTACTTCGATAGAATTTGTATAGGAATGATTTTGTCTCAGGCTTTGTCTATATAAGCAGTTGATCGCCGTAACCTTGACCATGACAAATAGTTTTCACTGTATTTTACAGTTTGAGGTTTAGGATACTACAGCATTGGGGCCATTTGTATACACAATACCAATAACAAAGTGCTTTCTTTCTCTTACCGATGCTTGTGATACTGGGGTGGCTGGCGTCTGCTTCACTGGGGTCTCTGGTAAAGGTACTGGGATGGGGACAGAGGCAGGAACTGGATCAGAGGCTGGCACCAAGTTGGCCAACAGGGTGAAGGGAGATGCTGGACGCCACTCCGTTAGGTTTATGGCCGGGAGATAGGCAAGCAGAGCAGCAGTGGACGGACCCCACAACCATAAAGCTGTGAGAAGGATGGATAAAGCAGGTTAAACCACACTTGGAGTATAAACTCTGTTCATACCAAAGGAAATGTATGTACAAATCTAATAAAACCAAATACTAAATTACCATAAAATTGTGTAGTTTGTGTGTACAGTTAATGAAAAGCTGCTGCTGTAAAACCAGACATTGTAGATTTTCATCTTTTTTTCTTCACTTCACAGTGTTATATGGTAGAAAAATCTAACCTTAAGGTAACTTAAAGAAAGAAGGCAAGACAACATAGATGCAGTTATGTTTCACTGATATCTAAGATAAACTTGCTGAACCACAGAGACATGTAGCTCACTAGAGGCCTAGAAAGCATGACCTGAATTTGGTACCAGATTTGCAGCATACTCTTGGGATGTGCGCTGGATAGGACAGCTACAGTTTTTCTCTACATACATAAAATGGGTTACACCTGTAGTGCAGCCCTTTTTTAAACTCACCTAGGAGGAGTAAAAGGGGTAAAAGGAGCAGCAGGAGCTTCCAGAGTTTGGGAAGGCATCTGTAAATAAGCCATACACTGGTCAGATAAACAGCTGCCAGGAATCCATTTTAACAAAAAAAAAAAAAAAAAAAGTCAAGGACCTTAATGGAAAGAGTCAAAACCAATAACCATAAATCTGATAAATTGTACTACAAAATGTTGTATTTAAGACATCAGATAAAGAATTTAATTACATTTGCTATGCTTCCTGTGAAATATGACCATACAAAATTGAGAATGAGTTCAGAGTGAAAACAAGGGTTGGCTCTTACCTTGTCAGAAAGAAGACATTAACGAGAGACATGAGAGACACAAGCCTGTACCATCCAGTCATGAGTAACCACAGAAGCCCTCTTCCTGCTTTTACTGTGCAAGTCAAGAGTGAAAACAGATTCACTCCATGTTAGTTATCAATTAAATACGAACCATTTTCTAAAGAGGATGATGTAAAGAAGCTTCACCAACCTGGAGCTGCTACAAACATCCAGAGCAGCAGTGAGACTAGTCTCTGTGCTACTGCCCCTAGTCCTGAACCCACCGCTTTGCCTGCTCTCACCACACAGTAACCTGGCTGAAGGAGGCAGTAACCTAAAACACACAGAAAACCAAAAAAAAAAAATGAAGAACTCAAAATAATAAACGTACACTAAAATAATAAACGTACATCTGAACAAGCTCAGTTATACACATTTCAGCACTAAAACACCCCATCCCATAATAAAAGAGTTTCTGGTTAACCTGTGTAAGCTAGGAGGCTCCAGAGTGCCCCCGCCAGACGCCGAGGCCTGGAGGACTGTGTTAGGAGGACGGTGTGTGTCTCAGAATACTGCTTTCCTTTACAGTCATCACCTGTTTAATGTCAAAGGGATGACAGGCAGCAAGGAAAAAAGAAAACACAACAACAAATAAAGGTAAATAAATGCATAAAGATGGTTTGCAGCAACACAAACAACTGTAATATAAAAAAAAGAAAGAAAAAAAAAGAGATAAAACCAAAACAAATGCAGTCAATTAAAAACAAAATGGGCCATTTGAACGCATCTCAAAATCTGTTAGATGAGCGATGACAACACTCAAAGCTTGACAAAGCGATGACAAAAATGTCAAACCCCACTGAGTGACACACACATTTACTGTTTTCATGGTTTAATGAAACTATTTAATTGCTTCATTATTCAAATGTAGCACTGGCTTTGATGAGGGGATAGATAATTGGGCTTGAAAATCTACTAACACGGGGCTGAAAGTGTGAATATAAAAATGACTACAACACATTTACAAGCAGCTTGTTAATGTTCATGCATTTGAAGTAGTCACAAAGATTTCTGAAAAAGGCTTGAGACACAAACCAGTGAAAGTGAAGCGTCAGCAATTCATAATGGTCAACAGGCTGCTGACCAGCTAAAATACTTCACATGACCTCTGTTCACTGAGGGCAACACAGGTCACGCATACAATTAACTCTGTCAATCAACGTTACCACAAGGCAACGTAACAAGAATTGAGAGAAAGAGACAAGATTTGTGTTTGTGTGTGGCTTGTGTGTTTGTCTGCTTACACAGGGAACCATTAAGATTAAGATGTGATGCATCTTCAGTCACCAGATCCTTCACATTCATGCTTCCACAGAAACTTGAGTGAGCTGCAACATATATACAACACATTTTATTTACATAACAGAAGCATGTTGCGTGGGAAAATTCTGATGATGATGATGAATGATGGATGAGGATACCATATTCCACAAGGAAAGAGAGTGAAAGCACAGTCATTAAGAAAACAGTTAGTTGAGAGAATACAATGACAACTGCTATACAAAAAAAGAAGTTTCAGTATATGAAATCAGTCTTGGTACCTGGTAAAAATAACTTATTTCAGCATAAGTATACTAGAAACTAAAGTCACACAAATTTAAACTATTTTCTTCACATTTGCAGTTATCAATCAAGGAGGTGTCAGAAACTCTAGTTCTGCTTCAGAAGTAATTCAAGCACACAAAACCTATGACAACCTCATATGAACTAAAAGACTCCAATCAAGACTAGAACTTAAGTGATGAGAAAATATCATTTTATGGGGCTTCGCAGTTTTCATTTCACCTCAAGTTTACTTCCTTCTTTAGAAGACAAAAGCAACAGTTTAAAGTGAATGCTGGATGAAAGAAAGAGAGATGATGAAGATGAAGAGATCCTTCAAAGTCAACTCCACTTTGAAACAAACATTTATTGAAATCAAAGTCTCCTTTTTTCTTCAATTCAGTTGAATGAGCTTGGATAGAAGAGAACATGACAAAGATTTAAGAAAAGAGAAGTGGCAGAGAGGTCTGCAAAGTCTGGAGCTCTGACAGTTGTAGCAACAGCAGGTACCTTGTCCTTCATAGCCATTGGCTCTGTAGCCCATCATCCTGTGGAGAGTGCTCTGCTTAAACAGCCATAGTTGGGACAAAGTGGAAGACAGCGCCTGCCTCATGGACTCCGAGAATGACGCAAGGACACCTGGTGACAAACCCGCCCCGTACACGCACTGTTAGTCAAATTGTACACTGGAGTCACATCAAGAGATACAAAAAAAGTTACTGAGAAAAATGGGTAAGAGGATGAGTGGGAAGGCAAGTAAATGTCAGAAAAAGAGGAAAATGACAGAAGGTACCCACAGCCTGGTAAGAACCACACCATGACTCAGCTAGAAACAAAGAGCGATGAGAAGAAAGCTTCTCAGGAAAGTAACAACGGGAGAAAAGACTGAAGATGAGCTGCAAGAAAGATGAGCCTAAAATCCTCTAGAATTCTTGAAGTCTTATGACTGCCACCGTATGAGGCAGAAGAGACAAAGAGAATGATGAGTAATGGATGGAGAGCATGAATATCTGTTATGTACCTTTTCCTGGTGGGCTTTTGGCCTTTGAGCCCAGCCAGGCCACACTGTTGACGAGCAGGGTAACTAAGGACACTATGGGCGCCAGGGCTCGTTTGCTGTAGCGCATACATGTGTTAGAAACAGACACCAGCACACCTGGAGAGAGACACCGCTATGTTTATATTCTCATCATCACAAAACATTAAAGTGGAGATGCAGGCCCTTCACTTTCACATCTATTTCATTTCACTGCTGAGATGGACAAATGTGGGACGTAAAGCAGCCTGTTTTTGCACGTTTCAGTATCTCACCTGTCTTGTTCCTCCGACTCCTGTCTCTGGAGTATATACTGGTGAAAGGTGAGGATGAGGAGGAAAGGATGTCGGTGGAAGCTTCAGCAGCCTTCAAAGATGATGACGACGACAATGACGATGATGATGCAGCAGTGCGTGTGGTGAGTGACTCCGTTCGTTGAGCATGAAGAGCACAATCTTTACAGACGTAGCCATTGACGAGCGTGTTGTGGGATTTTGATGAAGTGGCACTGCAACCGCCATTGACACTCGAACTGTGATCAGCACTGGAGCTTGTTCCTGAGGGAAAACATATGACCAAGTCTTTGGAAATCAAATATGCATTTACTTTAAACTGTTAGAGATACAATTAATTCGTGCATTTTCCATGTCTCATTTTCACATCATAGCATCAAAATGTTGATTATGATCAACTTTATGACTATGAGTAATTCAAGTTTTAGAGGAAAATAAGGGCCACAACTTCTAACCCAATATTCAGGAATTTATAGCCTGGAACAATAAAACTCACAAGCTTATTCATTAAACTGATCACTGTGATATATCCTTATGAAACAACATTAATCAAAACTAACCATAACAAAAAAACTAAATATCAGTGTAGGTAAGAAAAGCATATTCTTCACCAATGACAGAAAAGAATGCTAAAAACCATGCTAAATGGGTAATGTCTGCTGACATGCTGGGAAAAGAGGAACATGAAGTCAATTAAATCAGCTTGCATGCTTAAACCATAATAGATGAATAATGATGTTTCTGGTGAGGTTTATTTTAGTACTGACCCCAGTGCCCATCCACAGTGGTGGTGGTAGTTGTGGTTGTAGTGATGTTGCGCTGTCTCAGTTGAGACTGGTCCACAATGGAGGTGAGAAGAGAGGCATCGGATACAGCATTGCTTTCCTCAATAACCCTGCTGCTGCTGCTGCTGGTCTTGTGTATTGGGGTACTAACAGCTGAGAAGGAGAGGTTTACCCTTGGTGTAGAGACTTGGCTCAAGGATAAAGACAGGGAGCTCGACTGCTGCTTTCTGCTCCGTGCCGTTCTGGGACAAGAAACAGATCTAAGTATAACTTTTGTTGTGTGCAACTGGTTTTACATTCAGACAAACACAGAATTAGTAAATGCAAACTCAGCACTTAAAGCAAGCTTGCACATGATGAAAATGTACATCCACTGATGGTCTTACCGTGTTTCTCTCCTGGTGCTGGTGTAGCTGCTATTGCTGTGGCTAAAAGCGTAATCAGCCAGGCTCTCGTTGCCAAGGTGACTGGCACTGTTCTGCAGACGCAGGCTCCTCCGTGACATCCTTGGCGACTCGTACACGGGAGCAATCTTGTGCTCCTTCTCAAACTCTAATGCTGCCGTTGAGTAGCTGGAGCTGAGAGACAAGAGGGAGGAAAGAGTTAATCACAGGGAGGGATGTTCCTCATGTCTGCTGAACTGAAATGAACTTTACAACAACAAACTTCAACAGAGCAGGCTTTGAGCAACATTAAACCTCAAATAAATCCTGTGTTTTTCCTGAGATGTGCATCGGCTCTAAAAAGTCAATTTCCAAGAGGTTGTTTTTTCTCAAAAAAAAAAAAAGCAAACTAAGCAGACGGACGGACAGTCCGCTTGGAGGAAACACCAACCATGATGCAGTTTGTTCCCTGTTGTTGGCAATGGGCTTGACAGGAAGTGACTCACTTATGGGGGGGGGGTTGTTATAAAAGACAAAAGAATAGGCACATTGTTGGAAAGTAACTTTGGCAAAAAAAAACCAGCCAGAAAAATAAGCTCCAAGCATGTAAGTATTCTGGATGACAGAAAATAATTCTACTCCACTCACTGCAATTCGAAGTAAGTGGAAACACACCATGAATGTTGTAAATTTAGAGTTGGCCATGTGCTATGCAGCAGTGACTCACTTTGCCACACCCACCTGGCAGAGAACACAGAGTCAAGGCAAACATTCAGCCATGACTAATGGGCAACAGAGCAGAGATTGCAAAATTCACTGAAATCACTAAGTGCTTCTAGAATAGCCTATAAAATCAGTTGGTCTACTTAAAATTCTGTTTTGTTTACCAGTAGCCTATTTTTGCATTTATTTTTGCCCATTATGATTTATCAGAGCAGGGTGGAATGTCCTAGGCACACTGCATTTTGTTTGCAAGCTGTGCACACTCCTTATCATGTGGCTAAACTACGTCAGGCAGACTATAACTCTCCAGAAATGCAGGGTAGGGCAAAATGCTTTATCTGTCACTGGAGGACAGAGAATAAACTTCCTGTTAGACACTTGTAAAGGAGTGGCCTTCACTATGTAAACAGGAGCTGTTTGCTCTATGTTAGAAGCATACAGTCCCTGTCGGTGCCCCATGCACTGTAGAGACTGAATAAAGTAGAGTTGTGCACACATTTTGGTCTGGCAAATCTTCAAAGAAACTCAAGAAAAAATATAGAGCAAGTAATATACGCGTACATGTATGCGCTTATGAACCGTGCTTGGTGCTCTCTGGTCCACCCTCTGACTAAATCCTGAGGATTACCCGCTCACACAGAGAGCCAATTATGTGCTTTTTCTGCATCTCTGTCTCTTGCTTCAAATGGCTCATCTCTGAACACATGACCAGGGCAACACCTTTCCCTCGATACCATGTTCACGTGAGTGTAAGAACAGGAAGTATACATACTAGGCACTACTTATGCATGATTCATATTCTTAAACACTATCTTTATTCACAAGTTCATGTGAAATTTTTGAGCAAGCTGACTATTAAATCAAATAATGACAGCATAAATGCCAGTGCTGATATAAGGAATTATGGTGAATGTGGAAAAAAAATCAGACAGTGAACTAAGTAAAATAATGATGGGGTAATGATAAAATGCTGAATATCATATCTGATTATCAGTCTATAACTGGGGCAAGGATCTTGGCTCAAAAATAAAGCCAATGCAGTATATCAGTAACCGGGAGTGGCTCCATTTGGCATTTCCTGTACACTGAACTTAATACTATGTCAATATTTTTTATTCAACTTTACACAGGACTGTTTCCTATCTGATACGTTTTATTTGGAACTTCTAAAGAGTGACCTGTTGGTCCACCTTTAAATGTTTCCTCCTTTAATGAAATTTCAGGTCAAATAAAGATTTGGAGGTCTGCCATGTCAGGATTTAATTGACAGGTCCATAAGAGAGTTCACACGGGTTCTAAATCAGACTTTCAGAGTTTCAGTTTATTTAGTCAATTGCATGTTTTCTGGACAGACAGCACCACTATAGATGTGGTTAATAGGGTGCACTAAAAAGACTGTAAAATGACCTGTTACACAAGGCTTGATGAGATTTGGCTCTTTACTGAGTCAATAAGCTCGCACTTAGCCTTAGCTGACCTCTGACCCCTTAGGCTCATGGAGTTCTGCCCCATTAATTCAAATATGGTCACTTCTGGCTCCAAACAGAAAGAGGTAATCAAATCGCAAACTACTTGCATTGAAACATCATAAACCAATGAGGGACATCATACCTCCTGTATCCACTCATAGCCTAATATACATAGTCCACACATTATAAGTTGAACATGTCTCAAAGCACAAAAAGTGTCGTGTGATAATTCAGTTATTTTTAAAACAGACACCAATAAAACCAGTGCACATCTGTAGTTGTTCTTGGTTCTGCCTCTGAAGTGCATCTGTATGCTTCTGGATCACACCTTTGGCCACAGTTCACCAGTCACCTACCTGCAAACTAACAAGGATGACAGAATACAAACACAAAGCCATCCAGTACGATATATAGCTTGCCCTATTTAACTCACTAAATCATTTATAGAAAATTGATATTAGTGTTGCAGCAGCGGCAGAACTCGCCCCAAGGAAAGAACCAATGAATGGACCATTAGCAAAGAATGCCATTTCCTTTACTAACTTTACTGACAGATGTACACACAATTAAGTCCTGTACAACAATAGGTAACATTATAAAAGGAGGAAAAATAACTTTGAAGATATCAACAAGATATCATTAACTTTGTATCAGATCACTGCTTAGCTAATGCGAATTTGACTTTCAAATATAGGAACAGAGCTGCTGGGTGGCATGGAACAACCAAAACAACCCATCCAATAGGCCAAACAAACCACCAACAAACCCAGCCTATGGTGACAGCATATTAGAATTTATTACTGACAGTATTGAACATTCTGAGAGATCAATGCAGGGAACTTACACTAAAAGCTCACAGTCTACACGTATTTGTGTACTTAGGTTATCAAACCAGAATATGATGATTCGACATTAGTTGGCACTGCATTGTCAGCGCCTGTGGCATTTAAAAGGCAGGGCATAGTGGGGTGTGTGTGGGAAAAGACACATACTTTGTGTAGCTTAAAGTCAGACTCAGTCGTTAATGTAACCTGCTGTGCCAACTGGCAATTATTTCTCTTTATTTAAACAACACAGCAACTTACCCCATACGGACAAGCAAATCATCCAACACCAGTGACAAACACACTCAGCTCCACAGACAATGTAGTAGTATCTGTTCTGCCAGTCATTAGAAGCAGTAAACAAGGATTTTCAAATGCTCTGGGTATCCAAATCCATGTGGTTCTCTGTCCCAGGCAGCGCCCCCAGCCCACATCAGTGATAAAAATGGACATGGACACTGTGCTTTAAGATGTTAGCAAAGAAGACAGATGAAGAAACAGACCTGCAGAACTGAGAATGAAGATGACACTACCATGCTGACATTCAGTTTCCTGGAATCTCTCCTTACATAACACTAATGCTTCGATACTCTTCCCACACTCAGTGGGCACTGCCAACCTCCTTAAAATGCACAACAGAATATAAAACCAAACATGATTGTATGTTTTCTTTTACCCAGCTTATTATAGATGACTATGAATAGCAAAATAAGCAAAAAAAAAAAAAAAAAAAGAAAGAATCCTAAAAATTGGACCATATCATTTTTGTAGTACACAATTTTTAATTTATTTTTTTGAAGATGTCTAGGTATTTGTGGAAAAATCATCACTTATATTTCATTCTTCAATAACATTGAATAGACCAGGAACAGGGATGATGGAGGATTAATTAATAATGAATGAAATGTCAATGGATCTTAGCTATGCCTGGCAAATGATATGTTTGTCTGGCCTAAGAGTATAATGGACATTACAGGGATATAGCAATGTCTACAGTTAAGATCACAATACTGAGTTCAACATTGTATTCACTGTCTTCAGCTCAGCCCTTTTGGAGTGGGATCAAATCTTTTAGAGCACCTCAAGATACAATGACTGGATCTCTGCCATTGATCCAGGTGCAAATGCAACATAATGAGTGTTGCATCTGCCCATGGGCGCCATGGCTTAAGCCACAGCTTTTCACAAGAGCAAACCCTGGAGACAAGAACTAAACATTTTATGACGGTGTTAAGTTCACAGCAAGTGCCAAAAATTGTTGTAGCCAAACTGACTTGTCATCATTTGTTTAAGATCAATCCAGAGAGCCACAGACAACAAATCCTTCAATTACAAAACAAAAAAGTAACTCTAGTAACATAGCCTCCACTGAGTCTACTCCATCCAGACCACATTTGGTTTTCTGCCACTGAAGGGACTTGCCACCCACCCACCTGCTGCCTGCTTTGCATAGTCTATGAAAAAGAGGTGTGATCCCAAAGCATACAGATGGACACAATGGGTTTACACGCAAGGCTTTTTTTAATCTATGCTACAAAAACAGTTAACATCTTTACAGAAAATACATACATGCATTTGCTGAAGAAACACATAAGCCTCCCCAAAAAAAAATCTAAAACTGGGAAATAGCCTATATTATTATTATTATTATTTTTTTTTTTTTTTAAATCATCTGATCGTAAGTTCTAATTACCCTCCTTGACAAAAAAAACTGTTAACCATACTGCTACACTGTTAATACTACCACTCGTTCACTCATACCCACAGACTCATGCATTTTAGAGATTACAGAAACCATGTGGGTTGAAAATCTCAGCTCAAAACCACAAGTATGACTCTTAAAACCTTATCGAAAGCATACACAAGCTTAAATCAATACAGGGGCAAGAAGACTGTTCAACTAGAAATTCTTATTCTTTTCTGACAGATTTTGAAATGAATCAAATACATATCAATAACATTTAAAGCGTGCACATACGCACCATGTATATTAAGACAATAGACCTTCAGTTACATTTATGACGGCGTCTACTGGCAAATTCCCACAAAATGGAATAAAAAGTTTGCTCTATAAAAACAACAATAACAACAGCAGTGAAAACATATCTTCTCCCTCATCTGATACACTGCACAGTGTAGAATACATGGAAATAGTATAGGCAATGTGGGTCACCTCACAGTAGGTTTGTAGGATATGACTATCATGTGATGTTGACTGAAAGATTTTTATCATTTCATATTACGAGCTACTGCATCACAAACCACACTCTTTTAAGAGGAAAACTATTTCTTCTCATTTAGAAAATGGTAATTTTCCCCAGACAGCATGGAAATTGAAAAAAACTCATTCACCATTTCACCATGTTCATCACATCACCCAAACTGCAAAAAAAAAACAATATGCAATTGGAATAAATGGATTTTGTGCAACATTGTGTAACCTATCAATTCATATACTTATACCATGTCCTCAATCATAATTTTGGGCTTTGTTGTTGCACGGAAAGTTTTTCACCACTTGCACAAATTAATCCGAAGCTGTTAATTCTAGAAGGCTGAACTTTTGAGGGGAACATGGGATCACCAATGAGTTCTTGAATCTGGGGCTCAATGAAAAGTCCACCTTTCAGCATTGCATCAAGTTGGACTGTACCACATTTTTCTTCTAGGTAGGCTATTGAAAGTCTTCTGAATTTGAATTACTTAGATTGTATAGAACTAAAATGCTGGCATGATACTACTGATTTTATGAAAAAAACCCGTGTTAGGCTATCTGATGAACTTCATTTATGTGTACCACATATACATTATTTTGGTATAATTTTTTGCATACATAGTAGTACCTCATACTTCTCTTGACTGCAATTAAACACTATGGAGTTTTTATTGCTAGAGCAGTATCTGATTGGTTTACATACCTTCACAGAGAAAATTCCATTTTTGTAATTAGAATTTTGTATTCCTATTCCAAATTTTGTTATACGTGTACTTCAAAATGTATGACAAATTTCTAAATGAAAAAAGCAGTAAGCACCTTTTATTCTTGTTATTAGTTGAAAACAAAAATGTATATATGATTTGTGGTTATAAAATTAATTGTGATATCAGTAAATGAGGTTTTAGTCATATCATAAAGATTGTATAATTTCAGATTATATCCGTAACAAGTAGTTGTGCCATGGGATATTCGAGTTTGGCTGAAATGCAGAGTATTTTGTTTCCCTTTCCCAGCCGTTTATGTAGCGCTCCTCCCTTGAACACCGTGGGACCACGTTGTGTTTACTAAAATTATACTACACTCAATTTTTCCCTGAAATCCAGCAGAGAGAGCCTCTGCAAACCTGCAGGGAAATTATCAAAGCTGAACACAAATGCTGCACAATCTGCCTTCCTGTTTCCCCAACTGTTACAGAGTGAAGAAAGTCTTCTTCCCCCTGAGGTGCTGAGGCCTATTTTTACCAGAAGCCAGAAACTGAAGTCTGGGACCAAGCAGAGAGCCTTCATATTTCCATCTAGCTATCTCTGGGTGGGCAAAATTTGGCACCATGATCAGGATGACTACAGCCCACCGCAATTTTCCCTCCCACAGACAACACTTTCCTTCTGCCCCCCTCTCTGTGTGGTGTCCTTCACTCTCTACATTATAGCACTATAGTGTGCTGCTTCATGTTGCTGTGGTTGCTATGGAGACAACTCCAAACAGACTCAAGGGAGACTGATCAGTAGCAGAAGCTGGACATCCACCTCCAACACAAACATGTCTTTTTCTATTACCCTTACAGTAAGTATGTGCATGTCTAACTTAAAAATAAAAATATCATACCATTAAATATTTGCCAAGAATTTATTTATTGGAATACCAGCATAGCAGCTTTAAACACATGAGTTGTCCACTGATAAAGAATAAGAATGGTGTGGGCCATCTCCTTAAATCTAGCTGCTGTCATTTCACCGTTTGGCACTTTACCAGTAATACATGAAGTGAAATACACACGTACCAGATGTCAAAACAACTGCGGGAGCGGCATGAACAACAACTGTCCACACCCCCTCCACCCAGACCACGATACGCATGAGCAAATGTGGCAGCAGTAATTGTATTTCATATACTCTGAATACAGAATTTAACTGAGATCATCAAATAACTGCAACAATATGTCTCAACTTGCAGAAGTATGTTAGAATCAGTCTGTGAGCAAAATGGTATTTGAGCCATGTGGGTTTTTTTTTTTTTTTAGGATTGCAGGTGTTCTGCCTTATTTGCCACATTCATTTTTTATCTGTAACGTGAGTTATCTACTCCCACTTATCAGCGCATATCAGAGAGCACCATCAAACTACTGCTCCAGTCAACATTCAAAGGCCCCACTGACCCACTTCCATCATCATAAAATATGAAGGATCTATGTGGGTCTGCATACAGCACTCCTACAGTAACATTGCCTTCAGGAGGGCCTTTGGTAGGAAGAAACATCTACCAGCATGTCACATATCTACTCCTGAAGGCTGTACTTTTTTTATATATCAATTCTCATATTTCTCTTTTACAAATTTTTTTATATTTATTATTAAAACTTTTTTCATGACCTCTGAAGAAAACCAACTAAGATTAATTCT
Source organism: Apogon hyalosoma (assembly GCA_037367295.1). Classification (NCBI taxonomy): domain Eukaryota; kingdom Metazoa; phylum Chordata; class Actinopteri; order Kurtiformes; family Apogonidae; genus Apogon; species Apogon hyalosoma. The sequence continues at coordinate 22,639,266 of JAPQRP010000029.1, read as the reverse complement.
TACATGAAAAATATTACCAAGTGTGTACTCATGAATCATGCAATCCAGGTGCTCAAAGCAGGTAGGACAAATGTGGGCTGAAGCTTTGTAGTGTCCTTTAGTGACAATCTGTCCAAAATTTAAAAAAAAAAAAAAAAAAAAGGAGACACAGCTCTTGGGAAGTGAGAGCATACATACTCCCAATTCACCCTTAAACAGCTTGTGAAACACCTGTTACTAGTGACCTTTGCATGTCTGCCTTTACACTCATTTAGTAATTAAGGCTAAGGTGGTGGTCCAAGTTGTAATGGTCCTACTCGGATATAAGTTCAGGCTCCAAAGAGCCCTGAGTGCAGATGGAAACTGGATGTGACTGGCTGGCCTCCTCTGCCTTTGACCATTCAGTGCCACAAACGTGTCGCTGCTCTTTTGAGTTTTGACAACAGATGGGCCAACGGTTTTTGTCACCTGACTCCAGCTCTCTCCACACTGCTCTCGTATTCACTGCAGCCATACGCACACACTGACACCTCTCAAGTCTAAACAGTCAGCTGTTAGACCACGATGGGTTTCTGTTTATGTATAAGCAGCGTGAACAGGCTTTCTATTTCCGTTGAGAGGAACTCTAATGACCATTAACCGATTTAAATTTCACTGTTTTTTTTTTTTTTAGCAGGACATAGAACAAGCAGCATTTCAGCAGCAAGAGACAAAGGGTGATAAAAAGCACAGATCTCTCTACTAGCTAGTCAAGAAGCATGAACTAGTCTAATCCTGGGATCAGAGCCACGGTTGTGACTAAGGTCATTAATAGCCCTTCAGCTGACTACATTCAAAGAAACACGATTAGCTTGTTCCAGTCTTTTAGATTCCAGCAGGGTGTTGAATGAGCTTTTGTACATGCACCTTGTCTAGCCTCAATCCACAAAAAAAAAAACAAAAACAAAAACATAAGACTAGTTACATTACCAGTATTTCAAATTATCCACAAAAACCCCTCATAAAACTAGTTACATTACCAGTATTTAAAATTATTTGCGCACTAAAGGACTAACTTTAAAAACAGTGATATTAATGGGCTTGTTTAGATTTTTATTGAGCAAAAAATATATATATACCATCTGCTATTCTTGATCTCAACATGAAAACCTCCAAAAGGCAAATTCCTACAACACATTAACGTCATTCACACAGCCATTAAAAACCATAAGAGCTACTGACATATTAAGCACATCACACAGTGTCTGCAGCCTGGACTTGTTTCAGCTGGATAAGAAACCATGCTGAAGCCTTTCCACTACGGTTCTCCTGGTGTGCCCTGCATTTCTCCGAGACCCAGCTATAAACCCCTAACGAGAGGTGTTTGCTCAAACTCGAATTTTTTACGAGACACTTTCATACTTTCACTTGAAAAATGGGCAGGCTGTGCAGCTAAAGAAATGCAGTAACTCTTCCTTTCCCTTAAATCAAAAAGTGAACGAAGCTGGGGGCAGGGGCGACGTGTCATTTGGAGACCTACACGCCCAACGCGCCTTTCTCTGTTCTGAGACGCCAGAGGTGACAGCCACGGAGGATAACAACATTCCTTCACATGCACAGACCTTACGAGTGTCAACCACACCTACAGTCTGACCTGTGAGACGGAACTCCAGCAACAATACATGGATAACATGATGGCAGAAACAGGTCTTCAAATGCTATGTACAATGATTCCAATAATAACTGTTGTGCTTTTAAGTTTTACATCTAGAATGCTTGCAAGGGCAAAAAAAAAAAAAAAAAAAAAAGAGTAAAAGCTCTGTTTTTACTCTGTGCAAGACTCCAGAATTCCACATTGAGCATACAAACACGCCATCTGAGGCATGAGGCTGAGTCATAAAAAACCACAACCACAGGACTTTTTTCTTTTTTCAAACCACAACAAAACCGCTGGAAGTTTCACCAAGGACAACAGGCAGAGAAAGAAATCTCTCTGTATTAAAAGTAGCCCTAAATATAATTCTAGTATATTTTCTGCTCGTACATAAACCTGAGTCATCACACAGAAACCTGCTCACCTACAAGTCATGAAGGCTGGGGATAATCACTGTTCTGAAGGTGTTTCATTTAATCGGCATGTAAATTAAAGTTGGAGAACCAGTTCTTTTGTACAAAATGTGAAATAACCTCTAGGATAATTTGGCAGTTTGGACACCTTTTATATTCTTACAATAATCTTATAATAAAAACGACTGAATTGACGATGTCTACTATAATACGATTAAATAATACTTAACATAAAGAATATTATGCACCGAATGAACAATATACATGCAAAGACTTGACAGTGATGAGAATTCAGGGCTGGGCGATAATGGGGGGAAAAAAAAAATTAGCTCATGCTTTCAGTGTTGTGGATGAGTCACAATTTTCAGCAATTTTCCTATGTCTACATGACCTCAAGATAAAAGAACTAAAGAGTGGTTTTCTTTATTAAATCTAGACACTATATATGCTAACAACAACAACAATAAGAGTGATTATCAAGGTGTCAGTGTGCATTGTTTGTGAAAAGATAAAAATAAATTAAACACCACAGGTAAGTAGTCACTGGAGCTACACAATGTAACAAGTGAACAGGTTGCATTTTTACACAAATTAGGTGTGTTTCAACAGCGATTAAAAAGCAAAAACTTGATTTATCAAATTGCCCAGGTCTGATCGAGGGTCTCTATTAGAACTGTCAAGATTCGCAAATGATCAATAGTGTTGGAGTAAAATACTGTAGTCCGGCTGTTTGATGCTGCAGTCAGCACAGCACAGCACAGCGATCAAGTCTCACCTGAGAGAGTAGGTATAGCCGGTGTTCTCTGGAGCACACTGTGGCGGCGTATATGTGTGCAGTTGAGAAAAATCCATGGTCATTCTTCTTTGTTTAGACTGCAAGAGTCAGGGTGCAAGGGACAGGACTCTTTAGCCAAAGCTGACGATGGAGGGGAGTACATACACAAACTAAACAAAAACACATGCATTTCTTTGTTCAGCCTGTCTCTTAATTCTACATTTTTAACAATACAAGCTAAACACACTAATGAGCTCAAGTTCTGTTTCTGTGTAACTGTACCAAGCAACAGCATTAACACATTACATGCACATATAGCACTTGAAAATTCGCTGCCTCTTCCCAAATCAGCTCTAGCGCTATCCACTGGGCTACTGTCCAAGAATACACAACCACCAGTAACGGCTACACTAACAACATACAACCATGTCAAGAAGCCCAGCATAGACAAGCCCTAATGAGAGCTGCTGGACATTCCTTTTCTCCAGGAAAATAACAATACTACTACAGTTCTGCCTGTGGATGAGACTTGGCAGACCTCTTGCTGCATGTTGGCTCTGGCTGGTTGTGACAGAGGCTAGGAAAGGCAGGAAAGCTGTAATGAATGACTTGTCTCTTCTCCTCTGGTCAGCAAGAAGACGGCAACTGACAGGAGCGGCTGGTACAGACCACACCAAAAGAATGACGATCCCTTCTGCCTTTGTATTAAGCGGACTCTTCACCAGGACAGCTACTCCAACAGTTACTGCATGGGTAAGCTCCACACACAGAAAGAGTAGTGTTATGAAACCAACTAAACCAGGAAGGGGTGGGGCAGATTTTTAGGCAAGAGGCGGGAAACCGATGGCCTGAGGGTTGAGCTTCTCATAGTCAGATCTCCACTGCATGAACAGGCTGTGCAAATATGTACCATTAACTAAAACTCCAGTCAGGCCATGACTCTATCACTATCTGTGTGTCAAAAAAACTCCTTACAGATCCTCAGTGACAGATAAACTCTTATAGTCCATTTACTGACTGACTGACTGAGCTTTTCTCACAGAGATATTGCCCCAAACCGTTTACAGGTATTGAAAAATGTCTCATCACTTGGTATCACACTTAACAACTTCACTGCACTGCACACCCCTAACATACATTTCTATTAATGTATTACGCCAGCACACAACTTTAAGTTTTGGTAGATAGGTTTATACTTTAAAATAATTTTTACTGGGAGAATGTTGAAACTAATTCCAAAGCCTTGCAACAGGTAATTGACACTACACTGTTTTATGACACTCTTGTTCAAGCAGGCATTTTAATTCCCAACTGACTCAGGGATGCTACAAACTGATTGCACTTTATGTATTTATTGCATTTTAATTGTATTTTGTACTGTAAAGCACTTTGTGAGTCTCTGTCTGTGAAAAGTCCCCTATAAATTAAATTTACTTACTTTTTCATGAGCCATATCAAATCAATTTAATATCAGTGCCAGTTTTGGAAATGTTTGACCAATACCCAACCCTACAGAGAGGTAATGTCAACAGAGTGACACAGAAGCAGATGGCTTTTCCTTAAAACCCAACACCAAATCTCAACCATAATCTTAATCATGTTTCCAATCCGCATTCAGGTTTTAGAGCTGAAAAGAGGGATAAACAGAAACAAATATCCAAAAGCCAAGGGGGCTGCTTTAATTCAGACAGGATTAGTATATTTTGACTCGTCAGCTGGTGCAGTCAATGATGACGCAACCTGTGAATGTGGGCTCCAAAATTAAACACCAGCCTCTAGAGTGCATCAGCTGTGCTATAGGGCTGCGACACAGGAGGATGAACTGAATAACGGAGTGCATGGGAAGAATGCAGAAATATAAACAAGCTGGAGTGAAAAGTCTTAGATGTCAATCTGATCTGATCTTAGACTGCATATGTGAGTTCTTAAGTTCCAATAACAGCGACAGCCTCTTTACGCAAAGATGTAAACTGTGGAATGCAGTTAAAGCTTGAGCTCATAATTCAAGAGACAGACTGAACAAAAAATGATTAATTCCGACATACACCAATAGGCTAAATATCCTCAAATGTCGCATGTTTCTACAGTAAAGTACTCTTCACGTGTCTGTTTTGCATACTCCTTTACGCAAACCACCTGCGACCAACAGCGCAAACAACTGAGCCTGGAGTCCACCTACTGACAGTGTTTGGGAGCTGTGCCTTGTAAAAGACTTTTAGTTTAATAATAACTTCCAACAGTACCCAGTCAAATGACATAGAAGACCCTTTACATTCTCATATTGCCTGGTGCTAAATTTAGACGCCATGTATTTAGACAACGCCGTCACTGACTTACAAGGTTGTGCAACGACGCACTATTCCCGTTAAAGAAACTAAGGCGTTTTTAATATTAGCAAGTCAAAACACACACTTATGGAATATTACTGATAACAGGCAACACAGCAAATGTCTGATATGGTCGCAGATATCAAGAAATCGCCTTAGAAAATAAGGCCTGCGGTTGCGTTCGCTGTCAAAACAGTAGTGTGGTAAAGGAGCCCAGCAAGGACAAAATTAAACAACACACGCATTTCACTAAATACAGCTAAGTTAACTATAAAACATCAATTATAGAAGCATTTCCACTTGCCCGCGTGGTTAGAGTCCATGTATATTATTATTCTTTAGGACCGTAATCCAGAGGAACAATATCCACACATTACTATGACGGAGGATGCGCAGATTCCCCGCATCCCGACGCACGGAAAACCAAAGGTTATTTTTTCCCGATGGAAGGATCCTCAGTGATATTATCCTCGTAGAAAGACGCAAAGTTTGCAAGTAGCCGCTGTATGTTATGTTAGTACACAACAAGCAGATTTCCAAAATGGCTTCCCGAGTGTAACAAAGCCAGAAGGATCGCTGTGGAGCTGATCCTCCCACTCCTAGGCCCTCTATTGTCGGCCAGGGCGCACACTTCAAATCTATTGGAGGAAAGCAATGCTGCAACGGCATGCACCGGACTGCTGCTGGAGCTCCATACACTCACAGCAATCACTATTGTTTACGTTGACACTGAACCCTGGGGTGGTCTTGACTGATACTGAATGGTTTCAGTATTCTACCACCAAACCACAGACCATGACACTATTAACATCAACCATAACAATAATCATTACTGCTCAGTTTTTTTTTGCTTTTATTAGCTGATTGTTTTTGTACACTGCTGTTCAATTACTCCCTATGTAATACATAAACCTATCTTCTTTAAAAGGTTGCACATTTGATAGTGTGCAAGCTTCAATCAAAGTATTGTACAGCGCAAATCTGGTCTGGCATTTGGAACCAGACCTCTGAAGGAAGGAATTCACATAAAATCACCTAAACTACCCCAGTTCATGCCACCTTTAACACAGCAACATACTTTCTAAACCTAATCCCAAAACTGCAGAGAGAGAAAGTTGACATTCTTGCAGTTTTATTTCTGTCAATCTGACAACAGATAAACAACTGAACTAATCATGAAGGGAGAAAAACATTGTTCTTACTACTGTTCATGTTATAGAGGATTGGATATAAGGAACGCCCACAGTGCTCACAAGAAAAACTTCACTGGAAAAAAAATCTAAATCTTACCAAGGGTATTTTTCTCATTTCTAGTCAAAATATATCATCACACTTAAAATAAGACATAATCACCTAAAGAGAAAATTTCAGTGAGATATAAGAATTTATATTTAGACAACAGGTCTTGAAAATCTTATTTCAAGAAATCTTACCAAGAAAATTTTCACTTGTTCCACTGACAGATTTTTTTTGATTGAATTAAGCAAAAAAAAAAAAAATCTTGAATTAAGCAAAAATCTGGCAATAGAAAAAGTGAAAATTACCTTGATAAGATTTCTTGAAATAAAATTTTCAAGATCTATTGTCTCAAAATAAGTTCTTATAGCTCACTGAAAAGTTACTCTTTAGGTGACTGTGTCTTATTTTAAGTGTGGTGAGATATTTTGACTAGGAATGAGAAAAAATACACTTGGTAAGATTTAGATTTTTGTAGTGAGAAAGAGAAAGATGACATTGTTGCTGTTTTATTCCTGCCAATCTGACAGCAGATAAACAACTGAACTAATCCTGAAGGGAGAAAAACAATGTTCTTACTACCGTTCATGTTATAGAGGATAGGATATAAGGAACTCCCACAGTGCTAACAGGAGAAACTTAGGAAGCAAATTCAGTAGTGCACCACTAAAACTACAAAATTAAACAAATGTGAAGCTATAATCCATGAATTTCAAACCATCTTACTTGAAAAATATGTCATTCATTTTTTGTAAATGTTACACTAAGTGTATATTACTACTGTTACCTACATTTCTGAAAATGTATCTTAAGAGATACTGCTTTTCAGGGTAGTTTTTATACAACACAAAGGCTACACAAACTGTAAAAGGGCACAGAGTAACAACAAACAACCATTACTAAAAAAAAAGGCTAATTGGCAACACCTAAATTCACATTCACATGTTAAGACACTCCTCTCTAGTGCACGAGTGACAAGTGGTTATAATAGAAAGCAAGAGAAATAAAAAACAAAAAGTATGCAAACAAAACAGAACTTTATAGCAAACCTATGTAACTGACCAGTGTTATGTATTAAGTATTTGCATAATGTGATTAAGTCATGGAAATATGCATGATGCAGTAACACAGTGCTTCTTGTTGAATCAATGTAAAATAATGAATCTATTACCAAATGACTGCAGGCATAGAATAATCTATTCATTATACAGACAGATATGCTGGCAACATAGATAAATATTATGAGCTCACTGCAGAGAGACTGAATATGCACCACCACCTACAGGTCAATCATTTTGCCAAATCAAACAATCTCATTTACAGTCAGATCCGGATCAAGAATAATCATTTTGTTAAGACTCTTATTACCTGCTCATTTGACCAAAGATCACCTCAACAAAGCTCACACTCTGGCACTCAAGGTATTTAAACCGGGGGTGTAGCTTTACAGTTGACCTCTGACCCCTGAGCAGATGATATTTCTTTCCAGAGATATCGATGGTATTGATATTTACGCACCAGCATTGAAGTCATTTACTGAACTGATGTGGTAATAAGATCTGGGACCAGGCGCCATCTAGAGGACCGCATTTTATAGTCAACATACTTGTAGGGGCTATTTGTCATTACACTTAAACAACTTAAAAGTGACTGAACTTAAGACTAACATAATTCAAATAACCACTAGATGCACCCTGGGTTTGTGGTTTACGCAGTCAAAAAAAACACAATGTGCATACCACAGATGTAATTCCAAGTGATTTATTTTGAAGTTTTGTAGGCAAACAACAACCAAGGCCTGTCTTGCTGTCTGTCAGTGAATAACTGGTATAAAAAACAAACAAACAAACAAACAAAAAAAAACATAGGCCCACCAAGGTGCATGATGGTCTAACTTGGTGTTGCCTATTTATACCCAGGTGGCCACAGTCTAAACCAATAAGAAAACACAAAACAAAAAGGTGCTAAATACTAAAGAATGAAAGCAATATCCATAAAAAAAAAAAAAATCCAAAAATATATTCTAAATATTAAACAAACAATCAAAATAAACAATTAGCAAAAATACTAAATTACTAAACAAAACTAAATTAACTTTGAACAAAAAACTAAATAGACAAATGGCTCCTACAATACTGTATATGGACTTCAGATCCAATGCCTATGCAAGATTAGCAGTCAACAATAGAAGGCGTGTTATAGCCTTCTAGGATCAAAAAGTAAATAATAATAATTATGAACCCACCCAGTCATTGTCTTAGATAAGAATGTTACCAAAAGATATTAAGTTAACTTTGATATGGCTGAAAACATTCTGCACAGACTGGTTTTGTCATTCATTAACAAAACCCGTGGTAGCTGAAGCTAATACATGCAGGTGGTTATTGTGATGGGTGATATGTGTCCCAGCTAAAGTGAAAAAAATGATCATGTGCGAAAACATACGGGGGTCTTAAAGGCTCAAACGAAGACGGAAGTGCATAGGAGTGAATCCCCTCGCTTGGCATTTTTGCTCTTTAGTGATGGAAAGTTTAGGAAGCGAAAGGAAGGAGAATTCTTTTCCTCTTCCAAGTCGATTATTAACTTTATTCGCTACTTCACTTACGAAGAGTATTAAAGTCAACGCAAGCTATCGCAATGCTAACATGTATCTCCAACTCCAGATGTTAAATATGTTAGCTAACCTACATGAAGTCTTGTGTCTAAAACAACTAAATAGGCTACATTTATTTATACCGCAAAATATCCTGCAATGTAGCAACAACAGGTGTTAAAGATAGCATGCTAATTGTACATTTACACTATGCAGCTTTTTAACACCAGTGTATGAAATTAAGCTTAAATATCATTTCAGAAGCTTAGAATACTCACGTTGCATTGACAGTGGATTCCTGAGGGTAAAAACCAGCAGCAGCGATCCACTCGACTTACTACAGCAAACAGGTAGAGATGGATAAATCATTAAAGCTTGACAATAAAAGCAGTTTACCATTTACGATCCCAAAAAAGAAGAGGACGTTGCCCTAAAACTAACGTTCGCTTTTCCCGCACACGGTCATACTTTCCGTTGGGAGGCCGGCGTCACATACGTCACACCTTATATGGTAAAAATGACCATATTTGGATTAGACCCATACTGACCAAACACATTGCTTTTGGGGTGAAATAATGCCTCCTAGTGGCCACTAATAAAATAACAGCTGTAAAAATAAAATGTATGAAATGTCAGTTAATGAAATTGTCATGGGAAGAGCAAAGAAAAAGTTAATTAAACTTTTAACTGTTTTATTCATGTGTAATAGGTTGTAACTCCTGTGTGTGTATTTATTATCCTTTTACCTTATCATTCGTATTTTAGCTGTGTTTTTAATCATGTACATTGTGAGACATTTCTTTCTTTTGTCCTTTTGACTCAAAGAGAAATGCAGCAGAAATCCCAGTGTACTTACTTGTGCTCTGCAAATAGCTATAAACTGTCTTCATCTATCCATGTATCTGAGTGTCTGGTTTTCATATACTTTTGTCCATACATGTAGGGCTCCTCAGGGGAAAAGGTGCTTAGTTTGCCTAATTTGTTTAATTCAAATTAGCTCAGATCCTTCTATTGGATAATTACAGCTGTGATTAATGTTTCAGATGTAAATGATGCAGTCAATAGCTTCTCATTTCTTAAACAATCATCAGCTTGTAGAGAGCATAAAGACAGGACTGTGATTCAATAGAAAAAGGTCATGTGCTCTGGTTAGTATAGAACAGGGGTCTCAAACATGCGGCCTGGGGGCCAAATGCGGCCCGCCAAAGGTTCCAATCTGGCCCGTGGGATGAATTTGCGAAGTGCAAAAATTCCACAGTCAAAGCTGTTGAACTCAAATTAGTTCAGGTTCCACATACAGACCAATATGATCTACAGTAAGATAACAGCATAAAAACCTACAAAAAATAATGACTGAATGTTTTCTTCTCAGTTTGATTTGAAAAAAAACCCCATTATGCCTATAAATAATGACAACTTCAAATTTTTGTCTTTGTTTTAGTGTAAACAGTTATGAAAATACGTACATTTACAAACTATCCTGTCACTATGAAATGTGAATAACCTGAACAAATATGAACAATCTGAAATGTCTAAAGAAAATTAAGCACAATTTTAACAACTTTCTGCCTGTTACTAAGTGTTTAGTGTTGTTGCAGATCTGATCCATAAATGCACATGTAGAAATGATAAGTTGAGGCATGATATTGTCAAAATTGCCCTTATTTTTCTTAAGAAATTTCAGTTTTTTCAGGTTATTCACAATCATTTTAGTTTGGATAGTTTATAAAAGTAAGTATTTTCATAACTTAATGGGGGTTTGTTTGCACTAAAACAAAGCCAAAAATGTGGAGCTGTCATTATTTATTGGTTATTATGCAATTATTTTACTGGTCCCTCCCACTTGAGATCAAATCAGGCTGAATGTGACCCCTGAAAGAAAATGAGTTTGAGACCTCTGGTATAGAATGTTCCAGAGTGATGGGCACATCAGGGCGAGAAGAAAGGTAGATGAAGTGATTACCCATCATGCCTAGTGCAGTGTTATGGTTTGGAGTTGATACAGTTGATCAGGTCTACATCTAAAGACAAAATGACAATGTCCTGCATCAGCTAAAGGTGATCCAACTGGGTGTGTATGTGTGTGATTTAATTTTCTTTTTGTCCCAGCGGTGTACCTCCTGCTACCTCCTCCAAAAAACAAACAAGCAATAAAACAATCACCATCTACTCTAGTTATGGTCCATGTGCATTGATGAAAAGTAACTGCAGTAGCCAAGAACTATACTTTGGCCTGAGTGTATGTTGAGATCACTGTTCAAATGTAAATGAGTCTGTTTACAACATCTTTAAATAACCAGAGAAAACCTGATAAACTGGAAATTCATCATCTGTGGAATGATGGTGATGTGATCCTATTGTCCCTGTGATCATGTGACTACAATATGTGAAAAGCCTACATGATTGAGCCCAGCTTTACTGCTCTGACATACAGGTTGTTCAATGTCTGTGTGTTTGTCTGTGATCACTGCCATGAAGATCTTAATGTTTTTAATATTCCTGAGCAACTTTTCTGAAGTGCATCTTAAAGACATAGATCGCTGTAAGTTGATTTAACAGTACATTTCTAACATGTTGCTAACTTTGGTTTTCTCATTTAGATAGATTTAGTAATTTGACTGGTCTACATGTTTTTTGTGTCTGCTTTGTTATGGCTGTTATAAATGTTTACCTGATTTCTTTTGACAGACACCTATTGTGAGAGTTGTATAACAACAGCACAAGGTAAAATGAATTATTAGATCATTCAGCTCGTCTTTAACCATGCAGCACTGTTTTAAAATGATACATACTAAGTAATTGTGTTGATTATATTTAAATTAATATTTGTGCTTAATTGTTTATTGCATTTATTGCAACTGCCACTTTTTCTGGACATGACAGTATATTTTTACATAGAAAATAAGTAAAATATCTGCACTCTATACTCTCAGAGATTGAGAAAACCTTGAAGGAAGTCACAGCTGAAAGAAGACAGGCTGCCATTGAAAGCCTCATCAGTGGTGAAGTGTGTAAGAAACTGCAGACCAACAAAAATAACATCTCTAAAGACAAAATGACAATGTCCTGCAAGCACTTATTAGGTAAGATCAGGATGAGGTTGTGCATCTTTTTTTTTTGTTTTGTTTTTTTCTTTTTGTCTTTTTGTTGCAGTATTAATATGTTTTTTGGTTTTTGTTTTTTTCCCCTCAAATATACATCCAGATTCTCACCATGAGAAGTTCCGTGAAGCTTTGGTGAGTAAAGAACCAAAGAATCTGGATATTGTCCTGTGTTATGAGCAGTCTACAGCCTGTTCAGGGGTCAAACGCCATTCTTTTCAGGTATATTCAGTTTTATTTATCATTATTATTACCATTATCTGTAGGTAATTAAGTTATTACTGTGTTGTGATGTATACAACTTATTGTATGTTCCAGGACTCCACATCCACTTTTACAGAACGAGACACTGAAGCACTACTTCAACAAAACAAGGAAATTGTTCGTATTGCTAAACCCACACATTCAGGTTCACCTGTATCCTCAAGAGATGAATTGTGAAAACAGCTACATCTTACTGTTTGGTACTCAATATGGGATGTTTTGTTGCAGTGTATAACTTTTGACTGTCTGTACAACAATTACTACATTTTCTCTTTGAAACAAATGTTAATAACATTGCCTACATCAAGTCTGAGCAATGTAATAAAACACAGGGGCCTGAGGATCCTATGCTTTAACATAATATTGAGCGTACATTTTAATTTGAATCATTTGCCATTACATTTTGATGAAACAAGGCAGCCAGCACTGAGTATCCACAACTGCAAATGACAAAAATATTATTTCAGAGTTATTAAACAGATCCTCTCTTCCTGGACAGTAAATCAGTGTGACCTGTATTATTATCTAAACAGTGCTAATGAGTCCCAAGACAGCAATATCACAGTGTGCAACCCTCCAGGGGCCCCGGACTCCCATTGCACCCTTACAACTGCGTCAGGCTTTTGAGTGACAAATATTGTTGCAACATTAATAGTCATATCTTTGTTTGGGAATGTTGAGAACTACACAACATGATCAACAGGACTAATGACTGTATGATGAGCTGCTCTTTATTATCTGACCATGAAACTTCCATTCTGAGAAAGGGTGGTACCTGCAAAATACAGAGCTGAAGGTGTACAGAATAGGGAGTTAAATAAGGCACAAAACATTTTCTAATATCCTTGAGTAGAGACATGATCTCGTTCCATTTCTCTCATTTTTTCAACCTTAACTTTTTGCTCGTGTATTTTCTACCGAATAACCACGATATTAACAGACACAGCCTTTAAGATCACTTGAAATATGATGGAAAAACAATTATAAATAGATTATTTATCTATAATAATGTCAATATATGCGGATAAAGCTCGTTATTTCGGGATCTTCCCGAGGCAAAGTGAAGTGGTCCGCACCAGGACCATATTGGAATGCGGCCCGTTTGCTGTTGCTAGGAGGCGCTGTTGGAGCCCGGAAGAGTTGAAAATGATGATGTGCAACCCGAGATTGAGAGGAGAAACCTAATGTCCATGCTGTAACCGCCACTTTATTGTTTCCCCGTGACATTTGTTCGTCTCTAATCCTCGCCTTCAGGAACAAAATGAGAGGAGATATTACTTTTTCTCCGTTGTGAAGGTAAGAAAATGGTAAGCGGTAGAAGTGTCCTTTTACCACGGAACATCTGTACAATAAACGTATCGGGGGCTTCAGATATGGTCCCCCAAATTAAATATTCTTCATTTTAAGTCTTCAAAATGCTCGATGTCAAGCTTTCTCTAAGCACTATAGAAAAAGAAAACAATTCTCACCTATAATGTGCTGTCACTAGGCTAAAACAAATCAGTGGTGGGTAGCTCACGTATGTAGCTAATTAACGCTAGGCGACTGAGGATCTGGGCAGCATACTGTGTACGATTCAATTCTGAACACTGATCATTTTGTCAGATAAAATTTAGATCGAACGTATGTTTGTGACACTATACCCACAAAGCAATTACGCAAAATTTGATCTAACATA
>JAPQRP010000029.1:22598205-22613709 GCA_037367295.1 Apogon hyalosoma | reverse complement strand
CAGCACCAGTGTCTTTGTAAGGGTCAAACCCAACAATCACAGCCAATTTCTCAGCATACCGTTGCCTTTCAGCAGGGGTCAGAGTTTGAAAATTGTCTATCATATATAAATCATAACAAACGGGCATCAATAACCCGTTCATAATATCTCATCACTGATAAAGCAGCTGCTAATCACACACTGTCACTCTCTTGCCTCCACTGTTGTCTTCCAATATGGTGGCGAATCTGTTTACTTCCGGTATTGATGACGTCAGTGGTAGTGGTCTATATAGGATTAATGAAGGTCATTCCAACGTAGTGTAAAAAAAAATTTTTTTTTTTTTTTTTTGTATTACTCTCTGATTAAAAAAACAAGCAAACAAAAAGGCTATGTGAATGGGTTAGGTGATTCATGCCGTCTGTTTATTTCTTGAAGACGTTAGCAATCAGGGTAGTTGCTAGTAGGCTACTAGCCAAAATTATTATGTCACTAAGGACACATTTTGCTTAATGGAGGACAATTTTAATTGAACTACATCATTTGAGGTACACCTGCGACGGTTCTACTCACTGTCACATGCTTTCACAGAGCTGATGTAGAAGTTTTAAAAGCTGAAAGGTCTGTCCGCAGGAGGCAGAGCTAACACTGCTTAATAAAGCTCTTGCCTCTTATATTTGAAAGTAAAAACCCTTGTGGACAGGGGGTTTCTTCACTTTAGACTTGCTGAGAGGTCGATTCCTCTGGTTGCATATCATCATCATCATCATCATCATCATCCATCTGTCTCGCAGCCCGTCTGAAACCCATAATCCATTGCGGCAGTGGAGATTCCATGCGCGCACAATGTCTTTTTGTTCATTTCATTTCATTTTTTACTCAGTAACGGGAGGGATTTCCAGTGTAGTGAAGTACAATCCCTACTTCAAAATGTATTTGAGTAACAGTGAAATTACCGCTTTCAAAAACTACTACTAATATTGCTAAGTACACAAAAAAGTTACAGTATTGTGAGTAGATGTAATTCGTTACTTTCCACCTCTGGGAACAGGACATCAAAACAAAGATAAAAACATAGTACGCAAGTAGAAGACTAGAAGACAGCATTACTCTGTCTTGTCACTATGGCGTCAATAAAATAATCTATTAGTTCATGATAATAGTGGGGGAAATCGCATAATGTTATGATTATTTTAGGACCCCTGCAGTTTATATTGGATAAGAAGACTGAAGGATTTCTGTCAGTCACTTTGTACATTACACATAGTTTACCAACAACTCATGGATGTTTCATCTGCTTTTCATGTCACAAGGG
Organism: Apogon hyalosoma; assembly: GCA_037367295.1. NCBI lineage: Eukaryota > Metazoa > Chordata > Actinopteri > Kurtiformes > Apogonidae > Apogon > Apogon hyalosoma. Next base: position 22,612,415 of record JAPQRP010000029.1, on the reverse strand, counting down.
ATTCACTCAGTAGAGTAAAATATACCTTTAAGTCCAAGATGCTGTGCCTGCAGGATGTGTTACAGGCAGCCATAATTTTTATATATAATTAACAGCAAAACATATGACAACTGCAGAGCTCTCTCAGGGCTTTCTTTGCTGTGAACACCAGGGTGCAGTATAAGTCTGTAGAACAGCTTCTCAGTGCTGAAGTACAGCAAACTTTAGGCTTGGGTTCAACACCCAAACCACTGTGAGACCACCTGGCAAGTTAATGCCAAATATATGTAGTGAGCCTTAAAACTGACAAAAAAGTCTCCTTTCCCTTCAGCTTTAATGGTTGAATTTTGACTATTAGATCAATAAATGTTACAAGATTTCTTTCAAAAACAGGATAATCGCTCAGAACTATGTGGGGGAAAAAAGTTAAAAGAAAAGAGATAAAAGGAAAAAAAAAACCACATCACTTAAGTTCTCTAAAAAGCGTATGAAACCATGAACTGTATTGTGATCTGTTAGAAGCAGAACTGTAAAGACTGTGAAGCAGTGCATTATGAAAGTAAAAGATTTGATACCATACAATATGATGTATGTATGGATCACATACACAGCAAACAATAATGAATAACACATTCATGGGAATCATTTCTAATTTTAAATTAATTGTTTCAAGGTGTTTAAGGACAAAAAAATACAAATAAGACAAAGCAAAAAGTGATTAAACAATAATAACTATACACCACTGCCCATAGGCCAAAAGGACTGTAGATCAGTTCAAAGACTGGAAGACAAAGATCCTGATCATTTTTGTTTTACATCTTTTTTAGATAATGAAGAGTGGGTAAAATATGTATTAAATCTTTTAGCATACAGCGAAGAAGATTAAAATAAAGACACAAAATAATCTGCAGTGCAACCACAGAATAAAATCAGCACAGAACATTATAAGATTTTGTTTTGGTTGTAGCGGATGTTGCTAAGTGTTTTTAATAAACAGTTTGTGTGACTGTGATCCTTCCAGCTGACCAGACCTTTCTGTGACCCTGGTCAGTGGTGACAGCTGCACCTATAGTATGAAACACAGAAACAGACCCGGTCTTGAGCAGGACCTGACTCAGCCCCAGCCACCCAGGTGTGCCCCATAGGCCCGGCACAACAGCTCCACTATTTACCACTTGTTTACCTCACTTTACCTCATTTCCCTGGTCTATATTTGTAGACATGCTGAGTGGTAGGGGGTTTTCCTGTTGACAATTCTCAAACACCAGAAAATCCCAAAAAACAGATAAGCGGTTTGTTTACCCCTTTGAATGTGAGAATTAATGGACTATAGTAACTAAGATCTCATGGAGGGAACAAGTCATAGCGACAAATGAGTAATATGCAAAGGCTGGTGCACCTGTGTGTGCATTTTCCTGAGAGGAACAGTATGTGGCTCATAAAACCACTTCCTCTGCCCAGAAAAAGGTCCGTTTTAGGGCATGATCATTTATTGTTTTCACCTCCTAGGTACCATAACTAATATGGTGTTCATGACCATCTCTAATCTTCATTAAACCTTATGAATTAACATGTTTTTTGGTGACCTTAAAATGTCTGCAGTAGTTCTGTAGCCTAAACGTTTATGGACGGCTGTAGCTCAGTTGGTAGAGCAGGTCGTCCAGCGACCAAAGGGTTGGCAGTTTGAATCCTGGTTCCAACTGTCCACATGCCTTAGTGTCCTTGGGCAAGACACTGAACCCTAAAGTGTCCCTGTGCTTTGCATGGCAACAACCACCAACTGGTGTGTGTGTGTGTATGTGTGAATGTGAAGCTTTGTAAAGTGCCATGAAAGTATATAAAATGCTCCATATAAGTTCAGTCCATAAACAAAGATGTTCTGTGAAGGAATGTCCATCAATACATTTCTGTCATTTCTGCCCAATATTTGACCATTTACTGGCAGTTCTGTCTTTAAAAAATAGCTGTGGAAAAGAATTCAGATGCAGTAATGCATAGTGTGAAAATGATCCACTACAAGTAAAGTAAATTCAATGTAATCAGCTAAATAAACTTGAAGTATGAAAAATAAAAGCAATCATTGTGCAGTAAAACTGGCTCCTTCAGTGTTTTGCAATTCTGCATGATATTTTGACATTCATATTATTGATGGAGTTTTTATTTCAGATAGGCTTTTAGCAAGTTTGGCTGCAGGAATCATGTCTTAGTCTGCTGTGGTTGGATTAATGTGAATGTTGCATTGAACTGCAGTAGATGTATCACATTTTGTTCATTTGATATAATTTCTCTACTGTTGGTAATTTAATCTACAGCTTTGCACCATATTCTATAAGATCATTGTATGTTTGTAGCACCACTGTCTTGTGACAACCAGGTATGTCATTAAAGTCTGCTTTTCCTGAGCTTTGTTTTCAGCTTTGCAGTACTGCATTTTCCAGAAAATGCAAGTGGGTTTGAAAGACTTTATATAGCTTATTTGTGTATTTGGAGATATTTCTTAACCAGTTAAGGAATATTTAATCTGTCAGTTTATCAGACATACTCCAAATCAACACATTTACATGTGGCTTTCACTGGACCAAAAATGAACTAAAACTGTAAATGCTGCATAAAGAATATTCTTTCTGAGATATAGTAAACTGGAAATGCTCAAGTGTTGTACTTGAATAAACATACCTGATTATATTTCACAGATGCTCTCAAAAAGACACAATTCTCAGTCTTTTCTTTTATTCTCCTGCTTTGTTGCTCTCATCCTTCCCTCAAATGTAACCTCAAGTCCCTTTATGCCAGCTTTGTTAACTAAAATATCTTTCCGGTTAGTGTGTGCGTGTGTGTGTGTGTGTGTGTGTGTGTGTGTGTGTGTGTAGATGTGTGGAGTGTGTCCATACAGTATTCTAGCAGTGGGTAAACACCTCATCCGGCCAAGAAAAGCTGCGGTGGAAGTGATGCAGTGCATGTTAATTGGAGGGAAGACAGGCCTCTGCCCAATGTAAAGCTGTTGGATTAGCTTGGCGTGGATAAATCTAAACGAACCAAGTGGACTGGCGCTGGCTCAGAGGAACGGGGATCCTCTAAAAGAACCACAGTTACAATAGAAGAGAGAGGTATGTATGGAATGATGCTTCCTGAAACTGAGGGTTTTGATTTGATTTAAGGAGGAAACGACAGCAGAGATTATCATTATGGGGACACAATAAGAGGCATTACCTACCTTTAATTCTTTCTTTTTACTGTCTTTATATCTACCCTTCTTTCTTTCTTTTACACTCTAATTCAGACCATAAAAGGCACGGATGTTGTGTGATGAATAGTCGCAGAGGCTCTGACTGAACAGGGACCTGTGGTGCCACTCTACCAGGTCCCTGCAGTTTCTCCATTCAGCTCCATTCACTTATGACAGCACCGGGGGAACCCCCTCTCCTACTGAGCAAAAACACCACATCCTGCCTCCAGCCCACCTCCCCACTCCTCTCTGGTGTCCTCAAACGCAGACCTAGTAACGCTGTATTTTTATGGTGTTCGACAAACTGATCCTTAGCAACCAGACCAAAGGCACCAGGAGGTCCGTGTACCTAACAGTACATCTAAAATCAACCTCATTCTTCAAGGGAGAGATAAAACACTGATGGTATGTGTGTATCTTTCCCTCTTATGAAAACCAGGCATGAAGTTAAGCAACAATATTATCAGACATATTTAATACAGAGCTAAATACAGAGAGAAAATATGACAAGATGCCAAAATGAGACAAAACTCTTATCCTTAAAGTACTATTTCAGCATCGTATTAGGGCCTATAAAATCTAATTTAATAGGGATAGTTAAATTGTGCTATGTCCAAACATGAGTAATTCAAGGCATTTTTCATCCAACAGAAATTCATAGTCTGAGACACAAGGTCTTTTCCACAAGTCAAGTTATAGCCTGCTGGGACTATGAAGTCCTTCCACACAGTATATAATAAAGTACAATTATGTGTGATATATGGACTGAATTTATAAAGCACATAAAAGTGCAGTCTAGTCTTTCCTTTACATTTCTATGGATTCAACACCTCTTTGCTCCATTAAATCTCACTGGGCATGATTGTATATGTTGAGCGCTGGCCTGTTGACATCATGATTTTCTGAGTGGAAAAGGCGGTAGAGAACATACACACACACACACACACGCACACACACTTACAAATATTGATGGAGCCGAGGTTGTCCCTCAACTCTGCGGGATGGTAGGAAAGTTAACAACATTCGCTTTCCTTTCAGCTCTTCTTCCATCCCCTCCCTCCGTTTCCCACATCAATCCTTGTGTCCGTCTTCCATCCCACATCCCACAGCCACTACCGCTGGTTGGGCCTACATCAACGTGATATATAGAAAGTTTCCTCTCTTCTTCATGTGTTTCATGTCTTATTTAATTATTTCTGATATGTACTGGCAGAATATTCTGTCCCCAAAGAGAAACATTACAATGTGACACCTACAATTAAAACTTCTGTGCATCATGTCAGGTTTACTGTTGATTTAATACTAACTATGCCATGTTACACAAAAGGTGCTGACAGTCCTGTGGGGATTATAAAGTTTTTAATATTGCTGGTTTTCCATGTGTCTCTCTGTGGCTTGAACACAGTCTGCGGCTGTGTCTCCAAGCGTGAGAGCTCGGGCGGTCAGGCTCATCTGCCGCCAGGCGTGGTGAGACAACTTCCATATCCTCCCCTGTCGGCTGTGATCTCTTCCCTCATCACATCAGCATGGTTATGCATGTGGTTTAGCTCAGCCATACCACAAGATCTTGACTGTCCTAGGAAACGTTTTTAAAAATTCTCCCACGCCCGCTGCTTCAGATGTTATCCTTTTTTATTTTTTTTATCAGCCTGTGTTGCTCTATTAAAACAAAATTCCTCCACTGTTGAGGAAACAAATGGAGTGGATTAGTACTGGATTATTTCAGTAACAAAGTTCTGTCACTAGACATCCTGTGTTTGGCAGAACATCAGCTCTCATCCCACACTGCATGTCATAGCTCTGATTTATCCAATGTAAATACTCCTTTATTAGTTCATATTCACACTTCCAGTACCACAGCACAGCCAAAAATTCAGAAAGAAAAAAAAAACATTTGTCTTTGCGTTTCAAGTATAAAGCATCCTTTCCTGTCTGTCATTTGGCTCCCCACCCTGATCTCAGTGATCTAAACCTTCAGTATAGCTCTTTCCTCCATGTGCACCATAGTATTTTCTCTTCTTTTATACAGCCCTTTTCACTCCTTTTTTCCTCTTTGGCTTAGAGATTTTGATTTCTCTAAATCTGTCGAGGAAGAATTTTAATTTGAAGTTGGGCTCAAGAGAGTGTGACGGGGAATGGGGAGGGAGAAACAGGTGCAGAGGGGTAAAGTTCCCTCCTCTCAGTTATGGAAAAGAACATTTGAATGTAGTTTGTTCCTTTTATCACATAGTTCAGAGTAAACCTTACCCTATGCATTCACCAAGCACGCAGTACATAAGTTTCACGTCAAATGACATAACATAGAGAGTGCAGCTGTGCAGATAAACCAGACACAGTTCTGTTGTTGTCAACTAAATTAGACAGACAAGTACTGACATTATACTGAGACATATACTTTGTACTGCCACAATAATATTTTCTGTAGAGATTAACCAAAAAATTATTGATGACAATAAATTAATTGGTTTGTCTGTGATTCTTCTTGATGTCTTCAATGGTGCATTGCTGTTCATCAACAGTATCAAGAAGGCCAATAAAGCATTCATATTTGGAACATATTTTAAACACAGTACATATAGATGCTTCTACAAAACTGGGTGCATTTTTGTATCTGGCACTTTATCAGCTTTTTAGACCCAATAATAAAAGAGAAATTTAGACATATTTCCCCCTAGGTTGTAGCTAATGATGACCTCAGATAAATACAAAAAAAAATTATACTCTTGCTCTGAGCCATCCCAAAATTAATGAATTTTTAATAAAATATTGGGGCCAAAAATAGGACCAAAATTGGGACAGGAAAAGCTACCGAGGTGTCAGTGCATTAGATCTGGAACACATGGCTTGAAATGGTCTTATATACCACTATAAATAAAGACACCATTAAATTTGTCGATCTTATGGTTTTTTTAATCCAAACATGCAGGTTTTTCTTGAATCGGCAGTCTTATTCGAGGTTTCACACATAACCCATCATGTTCACTCGCATTACATGTGGAACCTGTCCATTTAAACACAAATAAATCGCGAGTGATTTTGCAACAGCAGTCATTTTTGTGAAACACTCTGCCTTGCGTAATTAGATTGATTCCCAAAATGTACCTGTGAGAGAAGAAAAACTTATTTAAAAAAAATAGTGGTGCATAATTTTTGAGTCCTTTTTACCGTGTTACACGCAGATTTTTGTATTAAAAATAATATTAAAACAATATAAAAATATGTTTTAGCTGAAAATTTTTTTCTCTTTTATCTCAGTAAATATTTATTTTTAGAATAGACTCAAAGTGCTTCCAAACTTGCTTCATAACATTAATCTACATCTGGTTTAAATTTTTAACCCCCATGACCTGTTTTTAGGGACCAGATTCTTGTATACCTACATGTGCCTGTGAACTGTAGATTGATTGTCTGGACTGACTAAATGTTCCTGCTTTCATAATAAGGTCTCTGGTGTATAATCCCCACCTTGCAGCTCGTCCACCAGGCCCTCTTTGTTACCATGCAAAGCTGCCCTGGATTTGTCAAGCTGCCGGCGTCCTCAATGAGTCCTCATGAGTCCTCATGAGTGATGGTTTTATTAAACTTCTCTGCTGGCAAATAGGGAGGGAAGGAATGGCAAGAAAGGGGTGAGGGATGAAAACATTAGAGCGAGAGATTTTCCCCATGAACAGACTGAATGTGACACATTACTGTGGGTTATTAAAGGAGGTAAATCCACCGAAGTCTAAACATAAAGTACATTTAGGGCAAAGGAACAAATTTTAATATTAGCTGTGTGGCTATGAAAAAATATTTATAGAGCCCATTCATACTGTGACCTTTTCTCCTTCCTCTCTTGTCATTCCCTCCCTCCTGTCATTAACACAGCATACAAATCCCAAATTATTCAGAGTGGGAAAACATCACCGTAGGCATATGGAACTTTACTGCTGAATAGTACACACAAAAGGCAAGGTGTTAGCTTCGGTGTTTTCAGAGAAATCCTTGTTTCAGAGGGGGCGACTGGGTTTGTATTCATTTGGATTTATTTGAAACTTTCCAAACTGCTCAGTTAATGTTTTAGGAAAAATTAAAACTTGCTCAGAAACTCCAAACTATTAAAGGGTGACAAGGGTGCAAAGGAGCGACATGAAGGACCTAATGGGAACACTGTCTCTCTGGTTCACTTGCAATAATGACTCAAAAATTGACAAAATAAGAGATAAAAGATTTGTACGTACCAAATGTCAACTCCATGGGGATATTTTTAGTGCCCTTTCACAGAGGCACTGAACATTAAAAATTAATTTTCTTCTTACAACACTATGTGTGCACAATTGCTGAAATTTTGCTTTATTTTTAGACTGAAAAACAAATATTTCTGCAAAATGAATGGAAATACAAAGAAGACTGAATATTTTAGGCTCCCTTTGGATTAAAATGTTGAATGAAACAGTATTCAGTTTTCAATGACCTACAGATGGCGCAAGATAACCAGCCATAGAATAATGGCTCCACTTTGACCAATGCACTATTGTAATAAAGTACTGAGACAAGGACTGAATGTTGTGAGTTTTTGTGTGTTTGTGCATGTGTGTGGATGAGAGTTTTTACTATTAAAGCATCTGGGAAGGAAGGTGACTCACAGACAGGAAAAATTTAGACTTTATTCCAGCCATATAATGATCATGCACAGAAACATATTGATCTCTCAACACATCCCCATTGTGTAGTGGGAAAAAAATTAACCAACTATTAGTAGGTCAGTTGGATTATTAGCTGCAGAGTAGGACTGACAGTACCAGTAGTGAATGCACTGACGGACAAACATATTTATTCCATTAAGACCCAGTGCTACTTTTGTGGCAGTTCTCAAATGAATTTTTCCTCTGTTTCTACCTCTCTTAACTGATTTATCACCATTTTTTTTTTTTTTTTTTTTTATAATATTATAATGTGTATTTTGCATTTTTTGGTTTAAATCATTTATTTTCCTATATTTAATTCAAAGATAATATAGATGTTCATGAGTAAATTCAAAGTTAATTATGTCAAAACAGACAAAAACTGCTGAAAAAAGTTACTTTTTCAGCAAAGATGTTGCTAATTGAATGTAAAAATGAATGTGTCCATCTACTGTTATTGAAACAACTTCATGGGTTTTTACTGGTGAATCAGTGTTGGAAAAGATGATGGTGTTTCCACGGTAACTACAGATCCTCTGAATGTCCAGATGGGTCATTTCTGATTGTGATTTAAAGCTGAGAAACTGCATTTTACCTCAGTTATTTACATGTATTGATAGGATTAGTGGATCAACAGGTGTTAAACAGTTTAGCTCAGTAGATAGTTTGTGTCAATGGTGGATGTTTGGGTCTTTATGGGTTAATCTGATGTAACTCTCTGGTGGTCTAAGTCCTGTCTTTTTTACCCAATCATGAGGGGGGGCAAAAGGAGCATCCCTGATTTCTGAGCCTCCCATCCAGTATTCCTCCACTCCTGAGCAACCATCTCTGATCCATGTATTCAGCTTTCTTCATTCCTGTAAAATGTTGCACTTCACATCTGTAATGACATGGTGTTAATTGGTGAAAGTCATTTTATTTGCAGCAATTATCAGCATCGTTCAACTTCCAGCTCTTTAAATATAAACACATCCCACGATGTTAACCCATAAAGAGCCGAACATCCACCAGCAACCAAAATCATTCACAGATATAAAAGGTTAAATATCTGTTGATCCACTAATCCAATCAGTACATGTAAATAATCGGTGTAAAATGCCATTTGTCATTATTTCATGGTCATCAGCTATGACCCATTTGGACGTTCAGAGGCTCCGTAGTGAACGTGGAAACACCGTCATCGTCTATAACATTGATTCGCCAATAAAAACCTATGACAGTGATTGGAGACACTTATGTTATGTTCAGTAAACAATATATTTTGCAGAAAAATTTTTTTTTTTTCAGTGTTCTCTGTTTTGGATATAATAACGCTCAACTTTAATCTGAGCTTGAATGAACATTAACATAATCATTACATTACCTATAGGAAAATACATGATTTTCACCTAAAATGCAACATACAGAGCATAATATTAGAGTAAATGGCGATAAATCACTTAGGAAAGGTTACAAATAGAGAAAAATTCCACAAAAACAACAATGGGTCTTTATGGGTTAAGGATCAAGATAATGGTGTCAGCTTGGGATGAGTTTCATTTTGCACAATTTTTCTGATGTTTTAAAGAAAGAAGTAGATAATTCTATGCAAAAGTAATCCACCTTAAAATCAGTATTCAAACATTATGAACTGAAAGGCCATACATGTACCCATCAGTTTGTCTACGAGTTAAATATAATTACATACTTCACCCTCTCTCTACAATCTCTCTATATATTTAGCATTCAGAGACTGCCAAATGATTTTATCTGCCCTTTGTAAACATATAAAACCTATATCTGATGGTGAAGCTCCTCTCTGACTGTTTGACTAAGCAGCAGTCGTGTTTTTTCGAGGCCTGACTGGCTTCACTTGGATCCTCCTCCTGGTTCCTCCACAAACAGTAGGAGACCTCAAAGAAGAGCAACTGATTGATTCAGTTTCCATGCTTCCCTTTGCTGGAGGGAAGTCAGGAGGTGCATGCAGAGCAGACTGGAAAACTAAACATGACAGCACCAGAGGAAGGTATGGTACAGTTAGGGGCTGGCGGGTGTGGGGAGTTTTTCAGTCTTCTCAACCACACCCATGTAGAAATCCATCCTTCTTTCTTAACCCCAATGTCACTATTCAGTGTCCCAAAAAGCATACCCATGGTTCAGTATCTGTATTTGCTATCAGTCCAGTGCATCTTCCCTGTCACTGAGTGGCTGAGCTGCCTCTTTGTACAGTACCTGCCTGACTGCCTGTAGGTCCTGTTATACTTTTAAACCCTAACAATCACTGAAATGTGAGACATGATGTGAATGAAACAGGTGATTTTTTTTCAGGTTTTTTTTTTTTTTAAAGCATTAGATTTTTTTGTCATAAAATTGTGAAGGTGCACAGTAATGTAAACCTGTAGTCATGGGAGTTTTATGTCCACACTAACTCCCTTATTCACAGGACTTTATTATATTTATATGCTATTTATAATTGGAACAGGTTGAACATGACATTAATTTCTTTTATGACATTTTTGCTTGTAAGGTAAATAACTGGACGTGACAAAATTACATCAAAGGCTGGTAGAATACAGGAGAGAACAGGTACAACAACTTGTATTTAAGGTCTCCAGCCAAAGTCAAGATGGGGACATCCTGATTATACGCTTCTATAACTGCTGTCCTTATGATGTCTTGAAGGCAAAACTCTCAAGAGGACTCCCACCCAGCCAAAGCCACAGGCTTTTGTCAGGTGTGTGCTTGTAGGTGGGATGCACCTGAGTCATAAACCATTGCTTTGTAACTACCAGCTCCTGAGCTGATAGCCCATTAGATTGGTCATCTGACCAAACTGCACCACCCAAAGGTTCGGAAATAACAGGACTGAAAGAAACAACTGTAGACGACAGAGAGAGAAGGAGGTTGGGTACACACAGCTAAGGGTATACATAGCATCAAGTATTTATTCTCTATATTCAGCCTTACCTTCGAATACATAGCCTTAGAGACACCATGCATCACATGATGTCAGTCAAAGGGGGATCAAAAGTGAAGAAAAAAGAACATGTGGGCCGGTGCAATTATACTAAATCATAAGTGTTTGTAGAATGTTTAACTTAAACATGACTGATGACTGTTGGACAGAAAACATCTGAATGAAAGTCTTGAAACACTGACTATCTTGCCCTCCTGCAGAGGGAGTAAATGCCAGTTAAACACTCAATGAGCCCAGAGGTTTAACGCCAAAATCCCAAACCTATTGAAGTTTGTTCAAGCCCTAATTCAACACTGCCAACAAATATTTATTTGGAAAAGCAGAGAAGAAAATGGAGGGCTTGCCAGTGGAAATGCACTATGTACACAGAAACATATTGCTGCTAGTAAGAGGAGAAGCGACAAATGCCTCCACATTTGGTCAGCTCCCAAGAAGGAAATGCACACAGATATCAGGTTTCTCTGTATAGTTTGTAACAAAAGTACCAAATATTGTCTTAAAGTGTTTCCCTCCTCAGAATGGGAATTGTTGAGATTCAAAGACGTCTGATGAAGTACAAACACCTGAGTATAAATGACTGTAAAAATCGGTGCATGTTCAGGAGCATGTTACTGTCCTTTGTGCTTAAATTAAAGTTATTGCAGTGCAGCAATAAGCCAAACTGTGGTTTAGGTTTCTTGCTCCCTGTTGATGTTCTTCTCTCTACCTCATCTTTCATGTCAAAGTGCCACTGGTGTCCTACAGGGTCAAGTGTTGGGTCACGTCAGTGTGGTGCCAAGTGTCTTGGTGTCTCCATTGCTGTAAAGCCACACTTTCATGCACATGCGTGTACATGGAATTTACACACTCAAGACAGGCACATATACAAATACTGATGGAACATACACATGTATGTGACATGCATACTCCACATGCATGCACAAATGTACGCGCTTGGACAGACTGTAGTCTCTACCATGACTGTAGTCTCTTTGCCACCTGATCAATCATCCCAACTGCCATTAGATCTACAGGAGAGGCATTCCTTCTTAACAACTGGAGAGGGGGTAGTGTGTGTATCTATGTGTGGAGGGGAGGGGGATTGAGACATGAGTGAGGAAATGTCATGGCTCAAGTTTTATAAATTTGAAATTCAATATATTTTAACTGAAAGCAAATGAACACAGTGCATGTATCTGAAAATAACCACCAAAATAAAAATGATTACTTTGCTTTGTGCCCTCTCACTTCTGTCAGGCTTTGTGAAACATGGCACATGTGAAAGAGACAAAACTGGAAAAGTTGAAGAGAGTACAAAAAGCTGCCTCAAGCTCAGGTCATGTTGATGCATGTTTTGCATCACACTAGTGTAAAAGTAGTTGGGAGGAGTGGAGTATGGTACTTTATCTTTCCTGCTGTCTATATCTTTCACCTTGTCCCTCCTTGTCCTCGCCTCTCTTCTCTTTGATTTTTCTTTTTCTCCTGTCTTCTGAAAGAGCTGACTGTGCTGCTCCAAGTGAGTGTGTGTGCTGCGTATTGTTCCTTTCTGCCTCAGAATGATGAGAAAAGCTTGAAATAACATTGTCTGGGGGGGTGTATAAGACTTCTCTGTTCACTGTTTCATCCTTTTTTTTCTCGAGATGTCAGTGATACAGATGTCCTGCATGTGTGGGCCTTGTGACCCCCCTCTGAAACAAAATACGCACCTATACCTGACACACATACACTCACAGTATTTCACTGTACAATCTGCACATGCATATACTGGGCCAATGAGAAGAAAGATGTGCAAACTAAAGCCTACAATGTATTCTTTCAACTTCCATTACCTAAGAACAGGGCTATTATAGTTAACTCATACTAAAACTAGAAGTGAAACACTATGTTAACAGAAATAAAAATAAAAATGTGATTCCAAAAAAGCAAAATAAATTCATAGTGAGCCACACATCTTGGCTTAAAATACTGCAGGTAAAATCAACTTGCGTTTTGTTTTTCCTCCACTTTCCGCTGTGGTTACTTTATGGGTTTGACTAATAAATGGACCTTTAATAAAATAATTGTTTGATATGCATTCTTTTCTTCCGATGTCAAGAAAGCTGACACTTAAACTAAAAACAGTAAATTTGTCATCTTAAGATGCATTCATAAAACTAACTAAAACTATAGGGCAAAAAGATGTGTTGAATGTTGCCATACTTAAAGGCAATTGTTGTTACATGATCAACATGATCAGCATCCCATGATGCACTGAGGTTTTATAATTGAAGAATCTTTTTTATTATGGCCTGATGACTCTGTGTGTTCGATACAAAACATTGGTGATAGTGTCCCTGTCGGTAATAAACAGCATTTATTTTTGTATCCGAGTGCCTGGAACTTCTGTCCGCAGTACAAAAATCAAAATCTTACCAAATGAATTTTTCTCATTTCTAGTCAAAATATCTCATCACGCTTAAAATAAGACACAATCACCTAAAGAGTACCTTTTCAGTGAGATATAAAAACTTATTTTTAGAAAATGAATCTTGGAAATCTTATTTCAAGAAATCTTACCAAGATCATTTTCTCTTGTTCCATTGGTAGATTTTTTTATTTTTTTTGGCTTAATTTAAGATTTTTTTTTGCTTAATTCAAGCTAAATTTCTAAAGAAGATAAGTTCTTACATCTCACTGAAAAGTTACTCTTTAGATGCTTATGTCTTATTTCAACTGTGATGAGATATTTGGACTAGAAATGAGAAAAATACACTTGGTAAGATTTTGGTTTTTGCAGTGTGGCGGTTTGATGATTTTTTTTTCAACAGTCCTTTCTGCCCCCTTGCTCTTCATGCATTCTGTTGTTGATAACCAACTGATTCCTTTATATGATCTTAAAAACCTTTGCCTGAGATCACAGATATGTTACTGTGAGTCTAGCCGATAGATGATAAAGAGATTCTCAACACAAAAACAGGTAAACAAGTATACAAACACGCACACAGCTTCGCCATGTCCACCTTAAAGAGAGGACAAACATATGCATGCCATGCAGCTATGAGGACGGGATTATCACAGGATCTGACCTGCTGGCCTTGGAGAGGTCATGTGTGAGGCGTGAGCTGCAGCCGCTGGCCCCACCAACACCAGAATGTCTGACGTCTCAGGAATCTGTGCAGTCTGACCACGCAGTGCAACACGGAGCTCAATGCTGACCCCCTGAAAGGTGAGCAGGAGCCCAGGGGACAAAAGTATGAAAAAGGTGGAGATCTAAACAGGGGAGAGATGGCTTAGAAGCATCAGCTCGTAATCAGCTGTAACAAGCTGTGAATGTATTTCTGTCTGTCTACCTCAGATAGATAGATAGATAGATAGATAGATAGATAGATAGATAGATAGATAGATAGATAGATAGATAGATAGATAG
>JAPQRP010000029.1:22530574-22581259 GCA_037367295.1 Apogon hyalosoma | reverse complement strand
AAGGTTTTAAGAAAATGGGAGCAGAAAGAAAGAAAGAAAGAAAGAAAGAAAGAAAGAAAGAAAGAAAGAAAGAAAGACAGGGAAAATAGGATGAATAAGAGAGGTGTTGGGAATTATAAAGAGACAGTCCAGACAGGAACAAATGTGGGACCTGAAAAAGAAAAATATGCGAGACAGCAAACCAGATACAGAATAGAAACACAGACCAAGTAACATATGAAACACAGAAGAAAATGATGACAGACATCCAGGTCTGAAGACAGATCTGGATGAATTCCAAGTCAAATGAGAAACACAAGCATACACTTAAGCTGCATGAGGAGCCCACACACCCATTGAATCTCGAGGTTTCTTTCATCTGCAGCTCTGAAGCAACAGCTAGCACACATGAAAATTGTACAGGTAATAAAAGTGTGGAGGGGTAGTTCCCCAACTCATCCACAGCCCGCAGACAGCCTGCAGACAGACATAGAACCTGCTTGTGCAGAGGGGAGATGTCATACGTGGATGAAAAGCGAGTGGAGACAGGATAAAAATGTTTAAAAAAGTGATGCAAAGGACCCATGACGGCCGATAAAGGGTTAGAAAAAAGGAGGTTTATTTACAAAGTGCATGAATTTCTCTAGGTTTACTGTAGCCAAAGAGCAATTAATAATTATTTAGGAAATTATGCAACCTGCCAACCTACAAAATGTAACTCCAATTCATCAAGAATATAAAAGAACATATAGGCTTTAAAATACTTGATCATCTCAACTATTTTCATGTACACAGACAAAAACAGATCTGTCCTGCACTATCATCACAAAACACATCATTCTGATTTTTGAAGTATGATTCACCACCTTTAGTCATCTGTAACCGGCTTATGTCATGTCTGCAGCAGCACTTTTGTACTTATGTGATGAGAAAAGGGAGAGGGAGAGGTGGCTCAAGGCTGTAGCGTGAGTCTTGAGATGTGTTTTGCTGATGCTATCTTGACAGCTGTAAACAATTTTTACTCAGAACAGACTGGCCGAGACACAGGGACGTACTGAGCACTGTGACACACTGATTGGACCGCAAAAAAAAAAAAAAAAAAAAAAAAAAAAAAGCTGCCACATCCCTGAGTAAACCTGGCACATGCACATGCTTTCTATCAGCGTCATACCAGTCTTACTCGTAATGCATTTGTTTGTTTTGTTTTTTTTCTTAAAAAGTTCTCTTTTTCATCTGCACTTTATCCCCATTTTCTCTTGCTTGTCTGCTGCGTTCATATTTTTATACACTTATGGATCTTGTTTCTGCTGTGGATTTTATCGGCCATATCACATTCCCTCCTCTTCTTGTCTTTCTCTTTTCTGTGTTCGTCACAGCTCACTGCTACTCCATCACACGCACTCCCACCATACCTCTTCCCCTGCCTATCTTTTTGGTGAAAAAAGTCTGGTCTTTCCTTCATTTCAATCATGATTAACTAAAACTGCAAGCTAAAATGTACCATTTCTTGCTTCTTACTTTTAAATACGTACATTCTTTCACATTACACACTGTGCATTTTTAACCTCTGCCACCACTGGTTTGTGTTTGTTATGCACTGATTTATTTTCAGTGCTGTGTAAGTTACTTCCAAACTGTAATAGATTACAGATTACTTGTTACTGTTATTTAAAAGTAATTCCTTACCTTACAATATTACTGTCTCATAATTGTAATGTGTTAAATGCTGGGGTGTTGTTAAGGGGGGATAAACATGACAAATTCATGGGGTCCATCATTCCCAGGAGGGCCATACAGCAATTGAGTGGGAGAGTTAGAGGAATAGTAAAGCGTCTTCAGTTTCACTTTCACTTTGCACCACTCCAACAATCACGGACCACAACCCCACCAAGCTCTGACTGTTGTTTCCAGTGACTTTCTTGTAGCAAGGGCCCAACATGATTATGTTTCAGGGAGCCCAAAATTGGTAGTGGCGCCCCAAGGTTACATGAGTCCTGTATTACTTTTGAGTTACTCTTGTCATAAATGGCATGTGCGCAGTAGAACCCCCCCCCAATACAAGAGATAGAGGAGCCTTGGGATGCATAAAATTGCACCCTGAAGTACATGTGGATGGATAGCTCAGTAAGTAATGCTTCGATCTACGATGTTTGAATCCCAGCAGGAATGCTTGCATTTTTTTCAACATTTTACATGTTCACCCTGGATGCCGTAACATAAATCCGCAATTGATAAAGAATTCTAACTAGTCATGGAAACATTAGCGTACCTTGTCATTGCTGATCACAGAGATCATGCTAACTAGCTTCTTGAAAGCAGGGTTAGGGTTAGTAATGAGCACATGTCCTACTGTCTTCTGCCATCTTCGCCCATTGATTGACTACCAACAGGAAATAGAATGTTCCTGCTGCATTTTGATTCATCAAGGTAATGTAGTAATGCAGTAATGCATTAGTAATGGGAGTACAAGAGTAATGCATTACTTTTGTACTCCCAACACTGTTTATTTTTTATTTTGCAGGACTGGTAAGTCCATTAGAATCTGCCAAAACCTTGTCAAAGACTCCACAGAGGCCCCACGGCTGCGTGCAGAGGATCAATGTGGTGAGTTCAGCCAAGCTTATCTATCAAGCAACATGGTAAAACTGAGGACTTCTGTTTCCAAAAGCAATGTATTAAGTGACTTGTGACAGCTGCAAAATTAATTTATGCTCATTTTAAGTTGTTTTTTTCTCTAATACAATCCTCCAAAGTTCTTAACAGTAAGAGACACCCCCTTCCTTCTATTAGCAACACTTCTGGCATGCATTTCACAGTGTTTATGTCTGTTCACAGGCAGCTTAACCAACAACATGTCTGCACAGGTCAGCCATCTGAATTTAATCAGTGATTCAGATACAATTAATGTTTCGTCTCCAGACATTTCTAATGAGTAATTTATGTAAATGTCCTCTTCAACCTAGAGTCTGTGTGTGCAGGCCCATCTGTAATGTGTTGTGCACTTGCTGATTGATAGATGTTGAATAATATCTTGGAGCAAATTAGGATACGTTAGCAGGTTTCTGCAAAGTAATGACATTCCTCAGAGTGTCTGTTTCCCCCAGTGACTTGTTCTTCCATTCAGAATAGGCCAGACTGTCAGTTTAATGTAGCTTTTCCCACTTCCTATGCTTTAAAATTGGAAAGGTGAGCTACAAAACTCTGGAAGACAGAAGGCTGAATAAAAGAGGCAAAAGGACTGAGATAAATCATGACTTAGAGAAATAAAATGAGGATTTGTTATTGAGGAAAAAAAAAAGAAGTGGAAAATAGTCTTATTTGAGCAGGGGAAAACAATGACTGCAGTGTGGTGGATATATTAGAGTTGAAGTTGAACCAACATTGGGTTATTTTACAGAACAGTAGTTCCCAACTGGGACCATTTTCAATAATCACAACACATGGAAATGAATAGAAAAGACTGTGAGGAGCACACGGCCAAGCAACAAAGAACAAGCGACGGAGGAACAGAAGATCATGTGATGTGCCTGGTAAAATGATAAAAGGAGGGAGTGTGGGAGAAAGCGGGGGCATGAGAACAGAAGAAAGGGGTGTAGAGCAGGGTGTGTGTATGGTTGTTCTGCTTGCGGATGTTGTAGATGGTAATGTTATACCTCCTCTGTGTTTTG
The DNA here is from genome assembly GCA_037367295.1 of Apogon hyalosoma. Lineage (NCBI taxonomy): Eukaryota > Metazoa > Chordata > Actinopteri > Kurtiformes > Apogonidae > Apogon > Apogon hyalosoma. Next base: position 22,577,612 of record JAPQRP010000029.1, on the reverse strand, counting down.
ACATTTGAAGACTAATGGAATAGTGTTCAGAAAGCCAGACAATTATTAGTCTTTCAAGCCATAAATAAAGGACCCAGAGACATCACTTTCCCATGATGACACTGCTGTCTTTGCATCTGATATCTCCAGCAATTTTACTTGTACTATTACCACAAAAATCTTTTTAATGGGTTTATTTAGACATTGTTGTGCCTTTGCATCCTGATGTGGGACAAAAGTATGAAGAGTCATGGAACGGCATGAGAAGGGGTTTTTCAGTGTTTTGTCCAAATAAGAGACAGACAGGCAGACAGATAGACACAAAGTTGTACCTTAGAGGAAATGCTGTCTGCATAATTTGGACGAGTGAACAGTGGGTGGATAAATAGGAAAAAGAAGGAAAGAGACGGCTGGAAATCTGTGGGATGGGAATGAGAAAAACATTTCCAACCATCCAGATCATTAACAGTGTGTTCTGCTGCAAGTGTGACCCTGTGTGACCCTGAAAAGAATCAGGTAATAGTCTTTTTTACACAGAAAACCTGTACATTAGTGAATGCACGTTGAACTCAAGCTTGATCGTGCTTGTATTTGACTTGACTAGGCATCAAAGACCCAAGTCAGCAAATGAAGTCCTGCTAACCCACAGAATTACACAAAATTATAATGCATTATTGCCAAGTAAAGATAAGTTTCAGTTCGGTTTTTCTCTTTCTCAGTATTTCTCTTTCATTTGTCCATTCATGCATGCAAGTGTGCAACCTGTTTGCCAAAGTTACCATTTATACAACAATAACACACTATAGAAAGCTGCAGAAAGAGTTTGTGTCACTTCCCATTTCAATCATAGTTACATAACACTTTAAAGGATTTCAGGATTGTCTCTTTTATTTGCATTGTTGGTATTTGATCGTCTTCTTCACTTCTTTGCAGCACACAAAGATGCCTTTTGTGCCTTACATGTACATGCCCACAACACCTTGATACTTTTCACAGGCCAGACTGCTACAATCTTTTTGTCAAGTGTGATATCTTTCATCTAGAGCTGATAATGTCCTGCAGTCCGCTGCCATCTTGCAGATATGGTTGCTGTGGACTTTGCTTGACGACGTCTCTGTTGTGGCCATGTTTAAGAGATAAACCAGGTAGGTATCATGTTTGTATTGTCTGTGGAATATGTGATAGAGTGTGAGTATATAGTTATCTTATTTTGGGGTCGCATTACATGGACCCGCCCATTATATTACGACTTTTCTTCCTGGGATTCTGTGCAGCAATATGAACTTAGACGCTGGAATCCAAAGGTCTACCATCAGATTTGCCTCTCAATTAACCTCCACACTTTCCGGCCTCTTTCCGTGTGACCTTCTCCCCTCTTCCTCTGTTTTCACATCCCTGCCCCCCCTCTTCCAAACACAGGAAACCTGTGCTGGAAAACCAGCTTGTGTGTCACTCCACTTTAAAGTGAGAGTATCAAGCAGGAAAATAAATATGGGATAGAGAAAGTAGCAGCAGAACAAAGTGAAACAAAATTGGCGTGGCAGCATAACCGGGTTTTGGCTGATGTCCATGTTGATAGAGAAGCTTAGGCACAAGAGGGGAGGATGCTAGCATTTCAAAAAAGCCGCTCCCGATGTTATCACATGTTATCGCTATGCTATTAGACTGGCAGGGATATGACTGTTCCTTTGATTATGCTGCACTAAGCAGCCCTCCTGTATCTCCTATTTCTAAGTCTTAATTTAGTCCACAAAGATTAGTGTGTGCCCACCATGGGTATGGTTGTGTTTCTGTCTCTCCCTGCCTCACATTTCCTCTACAGAATGTGTGATTGCTGCTCAGTTTCCAGTCTACTGTAAGTCATGGATCTAATAAACTTGGGTATATGATCAAGTTTGATTTTGAGACTGTATGATGATAGCACCCACACCAAGTTCGCATAAAAAAAAGAAAAAAAGTCAACAGTGCATGACATTTATAAAAAGTGAGCAAAGAAATGCATAATTTCAGTGATAAAATGTGGACCCAGTCATGGCTTGGTCAAATAGGACAACTTAAGATGCCAATTTTTCAACACAGGCTTAAGAAAAGTACCTCTACCATACATAAACATAGATTAGTGTCACTTCATGCCACATTTCCTTTGGTTGTCTGGTAGACATGGGTCCTAGTGGCAGTCATTTTGAGAGATAGTCATCCTAAAATTTGGAATAAAACTGTCCAAGGCTCTTTGGCTTTGGTACCTTAAAGGTTAACTCACTTTATGAACCACATATGGAAATTCGTTCTCCGCATTTTACTCATTCTCAGTGTTATATGAAGTACTGGAGAGTCACACTTGAGTAGAAGTACAGGTATCCTACCAAAAATTACTCTGGTAGAAGTTCAAGTCACCAACTGAAATACAACTCAAGTTAAAGTCTTTAAGTATCTAGTATTTACTGTATTTATATATATCAAGTCATCTACAATTAAACATACTCAAGTAATGAAAGTAAAAGTACAAGTAAATGTTTATAACAACCAAAAGCAGTCAGAATTTTGAATATATGAAGTTTAGCCAGGATTTTGAAACATGGTAAAGTAAAAGACAAGCAGTCAAAATATTGAAAATGATGCCTATATCACAGACTTCAAAAACAGGGTTTTAAAAACCTAAACAGAAGTAGGCTACTGTAGGTGTTATGAATGTCAGAATTTTGGGTTAAAAAAAAAAAAAAAAAAAAAGAAAGAAAACTATGAAGCTTATGGTGCACCACAAAACATGGAGCCTTCATTACACTTCGTAAATGAGGAATCCAAAGTCTAACCACTGACATAAAACCAACCTGTTTTATGCGTTTTATAGCGTCATTCAATTCTGTCTCACATCAACAGATCACCAACAGGTTGAGTGTGGACCATCATTTCAGTGCATTATGCAATTAGACCCAATGACAAATCATCTTCCTGACTTTGTTGCAGTCATCGGTAATCTCAGCGGTGAAAACACGAAATTTCCTTTAATTTAGTAACGACACTGTGCATTAAAAATGTATCAGAGTAGAAGTATGCAATTGAGTTAGGAAATGTAGTGAAGTAAAAGTTAAAGTAAACAGAGTAAAAAATACTCAGTTACAGCTTCTCCCAAAACATACTTGAGTACAGTAGTGAAGGATTATTACTTCGTTACTATACGACACTGCTCAGTCTAAGCATTAGCATTAGCACATCAGGAGCAGTGAGCTGCCATTGAAACCAACCAGGAACCAACGCCCGATTTGCATCAGTATCTTGGTCAAGAGCACTGACAGAAAAATGACCCGAAATATAGGGTGCGATTTTTTGGGGGTGGTGGGGAAGATCAACCCCTCTGGTTTTTACATCCCTACTTCCGCTCAATGAATTTCATCCTCGGGGGGGACAACCAACCAACCAATTGAAACAACAGGCAGGTTGTGACAGCTTTCTTACTCCTATATCCTACATTTCTGGCACTAACGTTCACCTGAACCAAACTGTTGGCAGTCTCAGAATTCATGAATGTCCCCATGTATTGGGGCACCTTAACTGGGGGGTGGGGTGGGGGGTATGACAAATTCATGGGGCCCAACAATTGTGTGTCCAGTGGATACAGGTTAGAAGTTGTGAAAATTTCGTGAGATCCGCTGTATGATAAAAGAATGGGAGTTGGATGTTGAAAGTATGTAAAGTTTCACTTTTGTTTCACGCCAGCATTAGTTACATTAGTTATCGACCGCACCCCCACATATATAACTTTTGCCCCCCAATATCACACCCTGCCTATATGTACACCATAAATTATGAGAAAAAGAGGACACCTCCCCCAGAAAGGACCGGGAAACTCAACAGAGAAAGGCTCCAGACCAACAGGGGGTCAAACCTTCTATCTACTCCACTACGACACTGCGCCTCTGTCAATGTATGATTTGGGACCATTGAGTTGGAGCTCCAACCAAACATCTTGTCACTTTTCTTTCATGTTGGTCATCTTTCATCTGGGATAGCCTAAAATCATACAATGTATACCCTGCATTACTCTTTTACATGTGGTTTTCTATCCTCTTTGATTTGCCCCCGACTATCTCGGGCAAAGCTCTCTGCACACCAGTTGCTGATCTCTCACCTGACAAATAAGCTAAGACTGACAGAATCATTTGTCTAACAGCGACCCAGTGATTCACTAAGCTCTGTAAATGTGTATCTTCATTGCCAGCCAACAAAAGGAGGAACCATATGATGATCAAAAAGTAAAAAGCAGGATAATAATGATGTTTGAAAACTGTGATTTTCTCTCTCAAGCGGTGCATTGTGGGATTGTAAGATACAGGCTGTCAAATTCTAGAGTCGATTACATCAAAGACTTCTCATTGTCAGGCGACAGGCTGGCCCGTCCCATCTTGTATACTTCAAAGAAATGGAGGGAAAAAAATCTTACACACAGACACTGTCACATAAGTACCTCTCACTTTGTCTCTACACATAAACTGATACACACAGGCAATTTAAGTGGCTCATATCAACAGAGCAAATATCCCTCAGTCTGTAAACTGATATTAGTAAGAATGACTTAAAACACCAAACATAGGTGGGCAAGCGTCAAGATGAAAGCAGGAGATTTTCCAACAAGTCTTAACGTCTTTGTTCTCGAGAGATCCTGAGTGGAGATTTATCTGATGGAATGTGGGGGGAAATCACAGCCTGCATATTAAACAGGCTGGCAAGGGGAAAATACGATACAGAGGACAGATATGTTTAGGTGGTGGGGGGCGTTAAACATTCCTATAAAGTTGCTGTGGGGACAGGCGAGGCTGTGTTCCATGACCGTGTCCACATGTTGACAGCTTTACGCCTGTGGTCCTGTACTTTAACTGCTGCCTTGGATAAACCCAAAAGCCAACGACTCTCACCGCTTGCTATATAAACTGAAACCTAGAGAAAATCTGGCCAGGTCTGAGGCGTAAAGCTCAGTTATGGACGGTTAAGGAAAAGGGATGAATGCTGCAGATGAGAATTTTGTTTGGATAATATCAATAAATAGCATCTGTCTTAAAATCTTCACTCTCAACAGGTGCTCTGTCTAAAAGAACGACCTCAGAGAGCAGCCAGCGGACCTCAAATGGTCACGCTGGTTAAATTTGTCGACCTATGAACCTTCCTCCTCACCCCTGTTAAAAAACACACTGCTTGTCTTTCCTCAGTCCACCTCTAAGATCTTCATCACAGAGGAGGAAACACTGTTGGTTTGGTGTTCACAGATAAAAGTCTCATGGGGTTTATAAGGTCAAAGGGTCAAGTCGCCAAATTATTAATTACAGGGAGTAGAAATACGGGTAATTAAGTTTAATTTCAATTCTAGGGCAGAATTGTGGCTTATCCCTTTATGGAGCACTCATTGAAATAATCTGAAATTCAAAATCTCAACCTTAGTGTGTTACTGGACATTGTCATCCACCTCCTCGTCGGTTGCCGTGACAACAGTCTCCCTCCTCTTGCCTTAAAACATCCGAGTAGACACTTGCTAAAAAGTAAACACGTGCAACTGTTACAAGGTAACAAACTGACAAAAATCACTCATATTCGCTTCAAAATCTCCATAGAATCTCCCTGAATCACTGAATAAGTGTTAGAAAAACCAACATGCTTCTAGACGTCACTGAGGCACGGGACTGGCCCCTTATTTAATGTTTGCAGAAATTACCAAAAATAGTCACTTGCCCGATAAAAGGTTTAAGTAAAATCTGTGAACCCTGAGATACACCATGGGTTTATTATTCTTAATTTCCATTTTTAGGATTGTTTCCAAACTACCCTTTATCGTTCCCATGTCGTCATATACTGCCGTTTATAGTTATTATGCCTCGGCGTCTGTTTCCACACCCAAGGAATACCAGAAGTACAGCAAGCAATTCTCGACACACAAGGTATCAGATAGAAGTTAATGTCGGTCCTTAGATGTCGAAAACTGATGACAGGGACCAGCTGACATTAAGTGGGCAAAAATGCTGGAAGACTAAAGATTGTAGACTGTAACCACGGGAGACCAGGGCTTGTGTCCTGTTTCATGCTGTTTATTGGTTCGTTTTCTCTCTTTGTCTTTCCTTCCTACTTTTTCTCTAAACTATAACAATGGTAATGACTAAATATCACTGAATGACACCTTTAGCATGCATTGAAAAATTAGGTCTTTCTGCCTGTTTGATCTACTTTTATTATCTTTCAAACTCGCAATAGCTGAAGTCCTTTATTCAACGCTATGGCTGCATTTCACTGAGTTATTGAGATGCCTGTATGCATTAACACATTCAAATAACCAATAAATATTAACCCTGTAAAACCTGACCCATTAGAAACTTGCCATAGCATGTACATTTTTTTGGAATTGAAATGTTTATTAGCCCTTTTAACATAATCCAAACAAAAAAGAAATTTCCATATGATTTTATTTATGATATATTTTTTTGTATCACATTCGATACATTGGACGTTTTTTTACATTAATTTTAGATGCAAAAACAAATTTTACCAGTAATATTTTGAAAATTTAGAACATTTCAGGTAGTTTTTTTGTTTTTCATAACACTTTTGCTGCCTTTTTATTTCCCTTGTATGGCACCATAATTTCAACATTTTTAAATTTTCAACTGAATAGTATAAATGTGCTTCTTAATGTAACTTACAAAATATGTGTTGAATGATTTAATATTAGCGGCCATATTAAAAAGGGCAAAAAAAAAAAAAAGTCTTTCCACTGGCTGTAGTGGGATGATAATCCACCAGGGGGCAGAAAACACGTATCGAGTCATATACAACAGCTTTTCAAGGAAAGTATTGATTTTGTTGTTAAGATAAAGGTCTCAGAACCTGGCGTAGCAAATATGATACAAATGGTTTTATAGTGTTAAGTAAATACCCTAACACTGTTTACCTGTTTGTTATAAATACAGTCGCAGAAAAAAAAATATTAGACCACTCTTGTTTTCTTCAATTTCTTGTTAATGTTAATGCCTGGTACAAATAAAGGCACATTTGTTTGGACAAATATAATGATAACAACACAAACAGCTCATAAGAGTTTAATTTAAGAGCCTTTCCATGTTTTCTTGATAATAACCAAAATCACTTCAATTCTTACATCAATATCTATGACATTGTACTGACAAAAACAGTGCTTTTATTCATTCCATGTTTTCTTTTCTGTCTGTTTTAGTCACGTGATACACACAGGAGTTAGTACTCGATTGCATAACTATATTTTTTGATGACTTTAATGGTCTAATAATTTTTTCCGCGACTGTAGCAACTTACAGACTAAAAAAGTTTTTCGGCTTTTTTCTGAGGATCCATACAGGTCACATACCAGGAACATAGACCTTTTTCCTGTTAACTATGACGAGAAAATTGTTTATAGTCTCACGTCCTGTCCGTAGGTTAGTTGTCCCCAGCGTTTCTGTAGTGGTGTTATGACGACGGTGTTAGGATAGAGTCTGCCATGCATGAAGGATGGAACACACGACCACGTTGCTCTCAGTAAATACTCTACACCCTGAGGCTCGTTCAGGGAGGCCAACCACCAAAACAGATCAGAGCTTTTTAGAGTGAATATTTCCCAACCTGTGCAGAGCTTATTGGTTCATACACAGCGCTTAACCGACCTCTCCACACCCCTCCCACTATCCATTACCACCTCTCTGTTCACCCTCATCCCACTTACACAGCGTCACAGTGAGGCCATCCCATCCCACCCCAGCACCAGCTTTGACGACAGTATTAAGTGTTTCTCAGTGAAGCTGCCTGTTTGCCTTCATCTTGTTGATATGAAGCAATAGTGGTGGCATTTTAAGGCCACAGGTGATAATTTTATGCATATGAAATAGTCTCTTTTAAACCTAATCATGGTCATGAGGTACAGATTGAAAAGTAAGCATTCACAAACCAAAAACAAATATACAAGTGCACTGAGTCTGTGTTTTCCCAAGGCCCAGCTGATGAACTAATATACAGTTGGTGTATATGAGCAAGCTACTTTTAGGCTGTGGCAAAAAAAAAAAAAAAAAAAACATACTCTTGCTCCCCTAGTATGGCATAGATGATATTTAGTGGATCATTAACACTGTAGTTTGTGATGGGTGTACACTTCATATGCCAGAATTAGCTGAAAGGAGGCAAACAAATTGTCTTTCAGGCTTAGTTTCAACACCATGTCATTTCTCCCTCCCCCTTTTTTCCCCTGCAGCTCTTTTACTGGAGCTTCTCAAAGCAGGAGAGCTGCACACTGAGTGGGTTTCAAAAGCAGGAATCTGATGGAGCTCTTCATGTGAAAGAAGAAGCTCCAGTCCTCTAGTAATGGATGTTTTTTTTTTTTTTCTTTCAATGAGCACTTCTAAATAAACTCTGCCATGACTTTCCTGTCCATCCAGTAACAATGGTACATTCTGTCAATACTGTCTAAAAGTAGTTCATTCCTCTCCTGTAGGATGAATAGGGACATAAGTGGCTGAATCTTGAGGCCATATGAAGCCATAACTACTGAAGTTTAAAAGGCCAAATGAACAACAAAACAATAAATGTTATTCTACCAATGCTCCTTTGAAAATTACATTTATCTGAATGAACCTTTATTTGAGAATAACAACTACTCACATTGTTCAACAAATGCATCATGTACTCTTTGTGTATCTCACAGTTCCCAAAATACTATGATAAAAAAAGAGGGTCTTTTTTCACAGAAAAAGTGGAGTTGCTCGCTGCACTAGTATCAGTGCAGAGATATTTGAGTATAAATAGCGTGAAAAGAGGAGTTGTGCCAGACAGGAATGTCCTCCTCAAGGGCATCTATTGGACAATGCTCAGCATGCCATGATGGGTGTTAAAACTAGCTGGAAAACTGCCAAAAGCAGCAGGAAAAAGGTTGAGTGAAAGAGACAAAAAGTGATAAATTCTTGCAACACAACTCCTGTATAATCCTATCTCCTGTCCCTGCTTCATTCACAAGGAAGAGGGTTGAAGAAGAGATCTATGTCAGATTAATGAAGAAACAGGTCAATATAGAAATAATGTAAAAGATAAAATGAAAACTATGAGAAAGAGAAAAGAAGACATCACAATTGTGAAGTCAACAGAGAATACAGTACTTCAAAGTAGAGGGAGGAAACAAGAAAGGAGAATATCTGATTGGCTGTAGAGACAGAGCCAGAAGAGGTGACAGAAACAGAAGATGCAGAAGTTATTTCACACTTCTCGTTAGCATGATACTTTTCCTTCAGTGTGACCCATTAGTCCTCTGTGAGATGCCCTGAGTATGATGATACAAAACCTAACGTACAAAGCTGCACTCACTTCCCATTTCTCCTTTATTACCTCAGTGTGAATGCTCCTATTTCTCTATTTTAATGGGCGTCTTTCCCTTCTCCTTCTCCTTTTGATTGTAAACAAAAAAGTTTTGTTTTGCTTTGTGTCTGGTGAAAAAACCAGGGCAACTGGCAGCTATTCTGAGAGGCCATCACCTAGATATCAGACATAAAAACCCAGTACTCAGGAATGGAATCTGAGCAAATGACAAGCTTTCAGCACCTCCTTCTCACTTCTCAAAGGGAAACTCTACAATGCCACAGGAGAGTATACAGTAATGAATCAGGTATGACTTCACTATGGTACATGTGATTTTGTGTATATCTGTGCAGCTGTGTACACTCGGTTTTAAAATGCATCGTGGGTGATAAGGTCAGTACTGAACAAATGAACTGTAAGCAATGACCAAGATGTATTATGAGTTGGGACACAATTAACCACAGATCTTTTGTAGCGTGAATGCTAATGCGTCCAGAACAAGAGCATAAAAGGTAAATGCCTCCAAAATACGGGGCAGAGCGGTTGAGAAAAGCCCAAAAATTAGGAATCATCCATAGATGCAATGTGATATCATGGCAATTAAAAGTGGCGTGTTATCTGTACGCATTGTAAGCTTTTCACGTGTATGGTCACGCCACATAATATACCAATGCGATTAGCAGCTAGGGTTAGCAGTTAAGGATATGTAAACCAGAGATCTTGGTGTTTATTGACCAAGCGATCAAGTGGCAAAAGGATGAAAATGCGTAAGTATAGTACGCCAAATGCCATAAGAACTGGCGTGACATACAACGCAATGTCATGAGATCAGTCTGGTACATGAAGATTAGTTCTTGAGGTATTTCTGTTGTCTTAACTAGCACTTGTATGGCAGTACACTGATATAATACCTGGACAGGGGTCTCCTAGCAGACCACAAATAGTCAACTAGAGTCCTTGGAGACGCTGGACACAAGTGTGAATGCCGGTGTGTCTCTACTTTTGCTTGGATCACTAAATAAAAAAACAAGTGTTAACCAGGCTGGTAGAGGAGTCAGTGGCTGTGTGCAGCTACAGAGACCTTGTTGCCTTGTTTGTAGTAACAGAAGCTGCTGTCAGTCGCACAGTGACCCTACTATTTTGCAGAGGTCAGAGGTGAGAGGTCAATGAGGTGACACTGGGATTGTTGGGAGATATGGAGTGAACCGGCCCGGCCCCATCACTGCTCTGACACAAAAACAATAGACTCTAACCTCATCCCATGGGAAGCTTTTGGATGTGAGTAAAGTTGCTGATTTGGATTTTAAATCAATAGTAAGAAAACTCTTGAGCCATAACTCATTAAGCTCCTGGGGGGCTGAGAGACGCTCTGAAGACATGCGCTCATTTTGCCACCTCGGTGAAAAGGAGAATGAGGAATGACCACAAAGCAGAGTCATCGGTGCATTCCAGTGTGACGGGATATGAATCACATCGCTGACACTCGAGACACTTTGTAACTCTTTGCAATCGCTTTACAATGACAAACAAGGAAGTTCATGGCTGTAATTGTGTAAATTTGAGATTTTGTGATTGTGACAGACACCAGAGGGGTCAGTGGTTGGGTTATAGTGGGAGGGGCAGTGTTGATGGTGGTGTCGACCCCGGTGCTTGAGATTTCACAGCAGTGGCAGTGAATTCCTCCGGCTCCGGCGTGTCACAGAGATTTGTTTCTTACGGCAACACAAAGGCAGTGCTGGCTGCACGCAGGCCCCAGGCACAAAACAGACAGTTTTTGCTGGAAAGGCCATGCACTCACACAATGGCACCTCTGTAACTCCAGTGAGCCTGCAAAAGTTTACTTTTGATCTCTCATCACGCGAAGTCACACTCCAGAAAAGAAATAAGATAAACCTTACATCTTCCTCGGACTATGTGACGACTATCTGTGTGTTGTTGCCCTTGTTGTTAAGAGCTATTTTCAGAAGGAGGCTTCAGTTTTGAGCTCCACCCACAAAATGCCTCTTTAGGGGAAAAAAAGGAAGACTAGCGTAAAAATAGAGAAGAGTACATGTACTGAGACAGAGACAGAGAAAAGTGACAGTTCAGTGGGGCCATAATTTACAAAGTACAATTTAGTGGTGCTTTGACCTGTAACACAAACAGGTGTTCGACAACAACATGATCTGACTCTCTGTCTGTCTCTGTCTCCAAAATTGTTGACCTTTCCTCCTTAAACCCCACCCTCTATTACCTCAACAGTTCTGCAGGCTTTTTGTCTTGATAGTCATCCTTTAGGCATACGTGAATCTTCAACAGATTACCAAGACAAAAATAAAGTATAGCAATGACTCATGAAGAAAATAATGTGTTTATACAAATTGCTAGCATTTCTAAGTTAAATAGCTATGATGATAGTAAGAATATATATTTATATAACACTTATCAAAATGATTCAGCAAGATAAAAACAGATACAACACAGAGCCAAATCCAAAAATAATGGATTGTGTTACATAGCAATCTGCTCCATTTTAGGGACTGATTCACAAAGTTTGCACACCTATAAAGTTTTATTTCTACTTTTTTTCCAATAGATTTTCCAGTGTTACAGGTATTTTTCTGCATTTCAGCACACAAGTGGGTAAACACTGTATAACAAAAACTAGAGAAATTGTAAAAATCCTCAAACTGTGTGCATTTATTGAGAAGAGACATGCACACAGAGCTCTCCACAATCAAACCAGCGTTCATACCTCTCTCATATTTCAAGTTTCTATAACATAATCCAGTAAAATGTCCATTAAAACAGGTTATTAATGTAATTCAGGCCAGTCTGAAACATATTGTATTCATGTCTGACTTTTACAGTAATGCTATGTGTCATTGAATGCAGCAGATGAAACTTCATTAATATCTGATCAGTCACAACCTGACATTCATTAATGCTGTTTGCTCTGCAGTTATTAGATTGACTTAAGTACCTGAAACTCGGAAATAAAATGTATACAGGCCTAATTTCCGACCGAAGATTTTACTTGATATCACCAAGCATTTGTTTAATACATCTGAACTCTCGCAGGCTCAAAAATTTGGAGAATAAGTGATATACAGAGTGACATAAGGACCTAGAGGTGAGTTTATGCTCAGTTAACACCAGCTTTCAGCAGGCGATAACTGCGCAAACCAAACTCCAAGAGATAATTTGCATTGGTATTTTGTGAAATAGATGTTTTTTGCAATGAGGCTTATTTGCATGGAAAGGGACCATTTATGTGTTGAATGTATAAATATTGTATTTCCATCCATTACGTCCAATTGATACATGTGAAATATCTGATACAGTTTGCACTAAATTCATTCTTTTACTGGTGTTTTATGAATTACACAATATATTGTTGTCTCATTTTTACTGGTTTAATGCAAAAAAAAGAAAAAAAAAGAAAAAGAAAAAACATAGAGTCCTTTTATGGATCTGGTTCTTAACATTGAAACCTCACATAAAAACAGGATCAAGAAGAAAAGCATTGAATCAACCACACAAAAATTAAAAACAGCAAATAAGAAAACAGAAATCAATTGAAACCAGTGAGAAATTCCATAAAAGGGCTTAAGGTTCTAATAAAAAGAAGCCAACCTAAAAGAAAATACCCTCTATAAGTCATGATTAAATGTCAGAATATGTAAAAAGACCCAATGTTTTTGAAGACCTTTCCCTTTAGCAGCAGAGTCACATCCCCGGCATGAAGTCATTAATGTAGGGACACCATTGTTTGGCTGCTTTGAGGTTAACCAGAAGACTTATGCGACCTCTCCACACATTAGACCATGCAATGCCACCTTGTAGCACAAACCACAGTGTAACACAGCTGTTCACAAAAAACATGCCACCCATACTTACGCCTGGCACCCACAACCAGACGCCTGTGCCTCACCACCAGAGCCTGATGAGACCTCTTGTTCCCCGTCTGGGAAAAAGAGATCAAAAGAGACAGAAGATAGAAAGAAAGAGCACAATGTTGTCACTGCTGCCAGTAAATCAGGGATTTGATTTCGCTTCTTGGGTTGTTATCGCTGCGCTGAGATCAACATGAAGAAAGGGAGAGTGAAAAAAAAAAATGGAAAAGAACGAGGAGCAGTGTAGGCATGCCCAGTGTTTACTTCCCTATCTCGCTTCTCCATCAACTCTGCTGCAACTCACCCAATAAAAGGAGGACAGCTTTCCACTGAACCAAGGCTGCTACCAGAGCTTCAAACACACGCATGCCGTCAGAGACATGAACGTCCATCCCATAACATATACATGCAGACAGATCATGCACTGTTCACCTCTGCTTTTCAAATCTGTCTAATACAGGTAGTGTAGCAATAGAAAACTGTCTAACAATCTGCACAATACTCTGTCACTTGTGCTGTGTTGAAAAGCATATTCTGGTTTGACATATTTTTTGTCATTTGAGTGTTTTAGACTTAGACAAACTTTACTGATCCACAATAGAAATTGCTTCGTCACAATAGCTCAGCTGCATACAAAAAAAAACTAGCAAAAAAAAAAAAAGGAAAGGAAAGGAAGTGTGAAGAGATAAAAGGAATAAATAATATAAATACATACAGGTGTGAAAGTGGCTAAGGTGCAGTAATGTGAATGTAAGAGTTATCTGTAACACGTGGATGAGCTGTTGTACAGGTGGATGGAGAATGGTATGAGTGAAGTCCTTTTTTGTTTTGTGTTCCTCTACATGGCACTAGTACAGGCAGGAAATTTGCAGCAACACAAACATGGACAAGACTGAATGTAAAACAAATTATATTTCTGAGCAAAAATTGCCTCTGTGGACACTGCCAAAAGAAATAGACAATAATCAAATTGTGAGTACAGTTCTCACATTAGCAGAAAAATCACTGTCTTATGATGTATACTAGGGCTGCACAATGTATCGAAAAAATATCGTTAATATGATAACGGACTGTGCAATACTCATATCACAAAGACATGCAATAATTTATTTTCTTTTTTTTTTTAACTTTCTGTTTTACTGACATGCAGTACCGGAGTAGTTTTCTCTATTACTCTAACATGCTAATTTTTTCTGGCAAAAAAAAAACTGACGTAACACTACTGCTGTTGGTTGAATGCAACTTTACATGTTATGAATGTTGAAAAGATGTGAATATTTTCAGAGCAGAACTTTGCACACAAGTATTCAAAGATTTTACTTTTATATGTGGTATTTACCAAACCAGGCAAGCAATGGAATATTGTTTTGTTAAAGCTCATACATGGCAGTACTCTGGCACTTTTGTTATTATGAAATACATCCATGTCATTTACATATTGTTATATGTGAATAAAATGACAAAATATTTGCCTATATTTGTGTCTGAAGGTCTATGGTTGCAGCATCACCAGGTTCTTGGACAGAATTGTGTAACTGATTGTAATAGCAGTACAGTATTTTGTCTTAAACTATAAATAATTGAGTCAGCATACAAACAATTGGCACATTTTAACATTGTTAAGGAACACTTTTCTTAGTAGATGAAATTGGGATTTCTTTAGGTGGATGAGAAATATCGCAATATTATCACTATCGCAATGCTGTACACCAATATCACATCGCAACTTTTGCCAATATCGTGCAGCCCTAGTGTTTACTGTTATTAGATTGTTTAAAAATTGCATAATAGAAAATTACGGCCATATTGCCCACTCTTCCTGAACAGTTACTGCCTGATGCCTGATATACAGTAAATGCACGAATGTCCGTCTTTAAAAATAGCATGAAAAAACCTGGATCTTTACCCTGGATCTCTTTATCCTCCCTCCTGCTGCCCTCTTTTCTTTTATCATCTTTTCTTTCTTCACGTTCCCTTTGGTTCAGAGGAGTAAGCTCTTTTCCTCCTTGTCGCCACTGTCTTTCTTTCTTTCACTTAACTTCTATCTCATCCTGCTCTCCTCTCCTCTTACATATCATTACACATTTACATATGAGGCTCAGTGCCAAACTCTGTCATAAAGACAAGCCTTTGTCCTAAATTTTCTCTAAGTCTAAGGCCTGTAATATCATCAAATTATCAAACTAACATTTTCCTGTTACGGTATTGGTTTCCCTGTTGCAAAAACGCTATCATTGTCATTGTCTGACTTTCACATACACACAAGCCCTTTAGCATTCACTGTCTGAACTTAGAGCTGAAATGCACACTTGCGCCACTGGCATAGGAGCAACAATGGTCTACACAGGCCCGGTTGTCCTGGGACAGTAAGGTAGTTATCTGTGCCACAGTGGGAACATAAAGCAGTCAATAGATGAATGCTATCTTTATATCTACTGCACCAGAGGTGATTTGAAACACTGCCACTGGACGTCATAGAGCCCCACTCTGAAATACAGCCTTTGAAGCACTGACAGCACCGACAGAATCAGGCCAGCTCTTTGATACGGGTGGTAGGGAAATGAAAACTTGAGCGTTAAAAGGGAGCATTATTTAGTTACAGCACCATTAAAAACGTTACATTTTAGGAGTGATTGGAGGTATAAAACACATTGGAGTTAGTCAGAAAAGCATTGAAATAGGAGTTTATTGCATTGGTATGTTTTTGGCAGTGATTGAACTTGAAGGTAAACTATATTCATTATTATATTGTTTCACATTTGGCAAGTTATATGTTAAGCAAATCTTTAAATCTTTTACATGAACAGAAGCGTATACCGCTGTTCTGACTGCCCTCCATCACTTAACTAATCCCAAATTAGGAACTCGGGGTGTTTTTCTTTGTTTAATCAAAAGACTTCTGCCATAATGAAGCTCTTTGTTGAGCCTATTTAGACTTGAGGGAATTTAACCATCTGCCTAAATTTCTGTTTATTTTACTCCAAGTTCCTGTTTTCCTATTACACATCATCCCGCGCACTTTTTCACTTCCTGCCCCCGGGACAGCAGGTAAACCAAAAAATTACGTCAGTGAGTAACTCATGTCTCAGCTCTCAGGACCCTGCAGGGATTTTTGGGGAGAACGATAAACACAATGACTGGCACTGCGAAAGAGGGTTAATTACTAAAGCCGATTCACTCGCTAATGACTGTTTCACTTCTGTGGGGTGTTTTTAATGGGATTCAGCAGTTAGACTGAGCAATAGCACAGTCTGTTTTTAATAGGACTTTGAATGGTTAGAGTTGGCGCTGTCACACTCAGAGACAAGCCACTGCTTTTAATTGTGGTGTAGAGTGATCTCATTAGAGACTTAGTTATAAAAGTATAATAGAGTGATTAGATCAGGAGGAACGCAGAAAGAAACTGAATGACATTATCGCTGGTTTCACACCACTTAGAACACACCCTGAGGCATTTCTTTCACCAAAATCACACTTAATCCCTTTTACTGTATTATTGCAAAATAAACTTTCTCTGGAGCTCTGTTTCAGTCAGAATAAATGGAGACATACAGATTCAGTACATAACGTATCACATAAATAGGAGGTGTTTTTTTTTTTCTTTCTTATAGTTATGTTTTAGAGCAGTAGTTCTCACGCTTTTATAGCTCAAGACCCCCCCCCAAAAAAAAAAATAAAAAATGCTATTCATTGTCACCCCAGGACTCAAATGTACTAAAACTTTTATAATGTCTACATTTTTACCTATACAATTTAGTTTCCATCCTTAAATTTGTGAAAGGCAATTTTAGGGAAAGATATTGTAGTGTTTCTGCAAAGAAAATACCAGTGCTGTGGTGTCAGTAGTTCATCCCCTCTGCTGATAAGTCCCACTTAGAACTATTAGACATTTTACAAATGGATGTTTCTATGAAACTGGTCCCTAAAAACAGAACAGAGGGGCTAAAAGTTCCAACCAGATGTAGACTAATGTTATGAAGTTAGTTTGGAAGCACTTTGGGTCTATTTTAAAAATAAATATTGACTGACATAAAAAGAGAAAATATTTTTCAGATATAATACATTTTTATTTGCCGGCACATACAAAAATCTGCATGTAACACAGTAAAAAGGACACGAAAATTACGCGCTCTTGTTTTTTTGAATATCTTTTAATTCACTCACAGGTACATTTTGAGAATCGAAGTAAATATGCGTCACAAAAATGACCTCTGTTGCAAAATCACTCGCAATTTATTTGTGTCTAAATGGGCAGGTTCTGCATGTAACGTGAATGGACACGATGGGTTGCGCACGAAACCTCAAATTAAACTGCCGATTGATGAAAAACCTGCCTGTCTGGATTAGAAAAACCACTAGGATCATCAAATTTAGCACAGTGTCTTTATTTATAGTGCTATATAAGACTATTTGAAGCCATGTATTCCAGATCAGATGCACTGACACCTAGGTAGCTTTAACTGTCCCAATTTTGGTCCTAGTTTTGGCCCCAATATTTGATTAAAAATTCATTCATTTTGGGATGACTCAGAGCAAGAGTATAATTTTTTTTTTTTGCATTTATCTGAGGTCATCATTAGTTATATCCTGGGGGGAAATATGTCTAAATTAACCTTTTATTATTGGGTCTAAAAACTGGAAAAGTGAAAGATACAAAAATAAACCCAGTTTCATGGAAAGACCCAAATATTTTAAAACATTTCTTGAATCCCTTGGATATCTTGTTGTTGAATAGTTTTAACATATACAATATGCAATTACATGTCATATGCAACTTATTAGGCCTACTTTAATATACTAATACACTGTTGGGCATATTTAGACTTGAGGGAATTTAGTTATCTACCCAAAAATCTGTTTATTTTACTCCCAAGTTCCTGTTTTTCTATCACACATCATCCCGCGCACTTTCTCACTTCCTGCCCCCGGAAAGGATTCAGTCCCACTTAGAACTATTACAAATGTTTTAATACATTTCTTGAATCCCTTGGATGTCTTGCTGTTGAATAGTTTTAACAAAATCAATATGCAATTAAGTGTCATATACAACTTATTAGGCCTACTTTAATATACTAAAGTACAATTTTGAGGTACTATTACTGTACTCGAGTATTTCCATTATATATACCTTGTATTTTTACTCCGCTGCATCTCAAAACTAAATTAATGTACTTTTTTGAGGAACTGCTTTGGTTACCACTCACTTTTCAGATTACAATTTCCATGAGGTGAAATCCATGTCTCTTACATTTTAAGCCAAATTGACTCTTCAAAAACTAACTTGGAGTGTCTGGACAATGCATTGTCACAAAGCCGAAAATAGGTATTTTTTCTGGACTCCTGAAAGATATTTTAGAGCTATGCTGCAAACATACGTTGATTTTATGATAATATTGATGCAATGGTTGTGAGTAAACTGGTTGAATGTACAGTACAGGCCAAAAGTTTGGACACACCTTCACATTTCAGTGATATGAGCTAGACCTCAGATGGCCAACAAGTGCTCAGCATCACTCAGAACTCCTTCAAGACTGTTGGAAAACATTTCAGGTGTCTACCTCATGAAGCTCATCCAGAGAATGCCAAGATTGTGCAAAGCAGTAATAAAAGTAAAATGTGTCTGTTTTGAAGAATCTCAAATATAAAACATGCTTTGAGTTATGTCACACTTTTTTTTAACTACATAATTCCATATGTGTTCACTCATAGTTTTGATGCCTTCAGTTAGAATCTACAATGTAAGTAGTCACGAAAATAAAGAAAAACCAGGTGTGTCCAAACTTTTGGCCTGTACTGTATATTAACTTGTTAAAATGAGCTTAGCCCTACATCTACAATAGGATGATGGAACAGTATTGACACAGCAGTAATGTGAAACAAAAAACAAAATATACTTTAGTTTTAAAAAAAAAAAATGAAGCAGACCAGTTTTCTGCACAATGAAAGCACAACTTTCACACATAGTTTGAGTATTTTCAGAGTTATTAGTGCTTTTACTGTATTAAAGGATGTGAAGACTTTGTTTACTCCTTTTTCTGTTTGCTTTCAGCGTGTTAGGTTCGCTGCAGGCCTTAGAAAAGAAGCATAATTGAGAAAAAGTAGAGAGGTGATTAGCAGTGTAACAATAGAGAATGATGACAAAGCATTGTCTGTTTCACCGTGGCCCCCTGTGTTTGAGTGTCCACGGTTACAATAAGAAAATTGCTGAAAAAAGGAGGCTTAAAGTCACAGGGCTCACCCTGGATTTATCACCTCAGCCCCCCGCTGCACTGCCAGGGATTACTGAGCTCTTTATAGAGACCACTTCCCTCCACAGCCCCCCAGACCCTCCGTCACTCAGCACGTGTTCACAGCATCACACAATGTACATGTTCTGTGGACACGCGTGTAAACACATCCACATACCTGCTCTAAAACAGTCTCATTTAGATCCTATTGTCTGTCATCCACTCGACAGGATGTACAAGTTATTTATTGTAAACATACAGTGGAAGACAGAACATTTCTAAAGAACAAATGTGGGTGTAAACAATTTAATTGTTCTACAGAATGTAGATTTAACTGAGTGTTCAAAGTAGATTGAAGTTGACTTTAGTCATTTTTCTCTGTACATACTGTATGAACAACAATTTGCATCAGCCCTAACTTCACTGATGGAAGAACTGGGTGCTAAATTTTTGTTTTCTTAGAGCTCTCTGTTTTGGTAAATGTGTACTTTTCTACTGAGGTAAACCCAATGCTCAACACAGTTACACAGCTGCAACACAATAGTGAAGACAGCACTGAACAATCTCCAATGTTTGATAGCTGTGTGCTGTTGGGTAGGGCTTAAATAAGAAAGGGGGAGTGAAAGAGGAATTCCTGGACGCTGAGCACATGTTCTGTTTTGCCCTGCTTTCTCCATGAGCGGGCCGGAGGTGTCAGTCATTTATATTCTAGCGTATGTGCATGGCTGCCTCATGCAGTGGCCCACAATGATTTACACCTCCAGCTCTGCACGACAATGAGTATGTCATTGAAAATAGCAGGTGTTCACATGCTGCTTAGCTCATGGAAAGCAAGTTAAAAAGAGAGAGGAAAAGACAGAGGGGTGTGTGTGAAGGGAAAAGATGGGGGTAGGACTGAACCTGAATTAAACTCATAAATGGTGCAGTCAAACTGGCATGCAGGTCACCGAGTTTCCCGACCACTGCTGGGCCTGTTTCTCATCGTGCAACAATAACTTTGCCAGGCAACTTCCAGCAGCACTGGTAGCACTTATCCTGTTGCTGTTATTAGCTTTGGTGAAAGTCATGACAGAGATATTCAGGTCAGACTAAAAACCACTGAATATAAAACATTGGGGTAACTGGGGAACCGTGCATGCATGTGTGTGTGTTTTTCTCTGCACACACTGCAATGACATCATCTAAGTGTGCAAAGAAAAACAGAAGCAATGAACTTAATGTTACTGGAAATTATCTTTGTTAAAACTTGTCTGACCAAGCAGCAGTTTTTATTTCTATTCAAGAGAAAGATGCAGCAGAGTGAGAAAAAAAAAAAAAGTAACATAGGAACAACAAGAAAAAGTTTGACCCGGGACATATGGAGGAAAAAAAAAAAAAACACATTCTGCGTAAAATGAAACATAAAAGCAAAAGACCGTAGATAAGAGGATTTAAAGGAAAACAAAAAGGGATTTGCTCTTTTTGCAACAAGCAGTGAAGAGAACAGACGGGGTGCTGTGAAGTCTGAGAGCCGGTGTTGTTAATACGCTGTCAGAGATCCCTTCACAGTCTTTCCTCTCCCCCTCCATCCTTCCATCTCTCATTCCCTCCTCCCAGACTGTCGTGACCTTCCCCCAGAAGCCACTCCGTCAAACTGGCTTCCACTCAAACTCCTGCCTCTCAGCCTCACCTCACATCAAAGATGGTCGTGTGGGGGTTACTTTGAGAAAATACCCCCATAGAAACACACACACACGCACAACTTGTTCGTGGATGAAACAGGGAGACCACAACCAGCCAAGACAATGATTCATTTTACACCAAAGTGGAGAGGCTGAGGTTGGACTTTACCCATTTGTAAAAGTTAAAAAATGTACTCTACCTGAGCAGTTTATTTGTCATGATAATAACAGCCTGTGCACAGATTTCTATGAAAAAGTCTTCCAAAGGGTGATGTTTTTATGCCTTTCTTTCTGTCTTTCCTCTTTTCCACTCCTTTAAAAAAGCTATCTACCGTTACAAATGCAGTTCACGCACCATAACACAACCTCCAAAATAAAACCCCACATAAGCACAAGCACACACAAAATTACATATTCTGCCTGAAAACTAAGAAAATTATTTTTCCTCCTGAATAAACCTCCTCGATACTGTCATTCCTGGAAATTTGCAAAATAGGAAAATATGCCTTGAGAGTGAATTAGATTAACCCGACCGCACAGACAGCTGTGACATGCATGTTTTATTAATCTTTCTTTTCAGTAAACGTGTGTGTGGAAGTTAAACTACGCCTCAGTACCAGGTGTGTTTGCCACCTGCCAGCCGGATTGAACAGTGTGAGGCCTGTTCTCTGATGCTCTCAACATACCCCCATCAGACAGGTAGGTGTGTGGCTTCTTTCATAGTCTTTCCCACACTTTAAATGTAAACTGCATTGAGCCACATACACACGACAAGGATTTCTAGTCCATGTCAGTCTTTTTCCTCTCTGTCATCACAAAGTCTTTTTGTGTGTACCCTGACAATAGTGTTGCTTTAAAGATAAGAGGGCAGTGTACAAATTTGTGTGAGTGCGTGTGCGTTGGATTCCTCACAAGTTGTGGTAATTTGTAGATCTAGGTGGTCTTATCACACTGTTGAATTATGGGATGTAGGAGAACACTAAGCCCTCTGTGTTTGGTCGACTTCAGAGATAGTTCAACAGGATTCTTCCAAAGACTCAGAGGCTACGATGGATGATCACACACATCACTTTGCCAGAATCTTAATGGAGCCTCCTTTTAGCTCACCCGTCCCTCTTGTGTTGAAAATAATGAGGCAAAAATGACCTGAATATCATCATTGCCCCTTGATAAAGACAAGAAACGCTGAAAGGAAAAGGAGAAAGAGTCAGGGTTCAGCTGAGTCCATTACTCCTCTGATGGTGGTTGGATCAAAGCAAACACTGATAATGCTTCCACCACAGTTAATAATACTGCTGCCCAAGAATGTTGGCCAGGCTGGCTACTCCCGACCTCACACGTATAATTGTACACACACAAACACGCATTTGCGCACACACACATGCATACACTCCTCATTCCTCAATAGCAGTGACACATTCCTAGCTTTCTTCCTCTCTTCCCACAAACCAAACACTGCTCACTCCTTCTTTCTAATTGTAGACTTTTGATTTATTTGATGTGCAAAGGGAAACTGGCTGCTTTGCTGCGCTCCCATCGGAAAACATGCAAGATCACGCGCTCAGCCTCTCTCATACACACACTTGAAGAAGCACGGACTCCTCGCGTCTCCCTTTGTAATTACAACACATACAAACTTCAGCTCCCATTAGAACCTGACTTATCTGCCTCCAGAGACCTCTACACTCTCAGTAGTTCCTCTGCTACGCCCTCGTCTACTCCCCTGCTTCTCTTGCCCATTCCCTCCCTCCATTTAACAAGACCTGACAAAGGCCTGTCTGGCTCGCTTCAGTCAGGTAGTGCTGTGAAGACAGAACGTTGAGTACTCATGGATCAGTCGGTAAGGATATCCGCTTTCCACTGTCTCACCCTAAAGCAAATTAAAAGAAATAGAAAGATTTGTCTGCGAGGAAGTGAAAACTTATTACATCACCCTCCAGGTAATCCTTGTATGTATGTGGATGAATGGATAAGTGATGTTTACTGTGTGGCTTGGCCAATTTTGATGAAGGAGATTAAAAACTGAATGTGTTTGATGAGATTTAGTTAGATTTGCCACCTTTATGCTTGTACACATGCCTTAAGGGTTTGATCTGTGATATTTAGTGAAATCAAGCCATGAGTTTGCACACCTCTCCTTCTGTAGAAACAGATTGTTTTTGGAGTGATTTTGTATATTAATAATAACATAATTATGGAAGTTATATTCAACTTCTGCAACTTAGAGCCCTCTAAATCATCCCAAATCACACATGCTGGACCTTTAAGTGCGGTTATGGGATTGGTCCAATGTCAGCAGGTTTCCAGTGAGGGGGTAAGCTGCTGTCCATCTCAGGTTTATCAGCTGAATCAGTCATCACCCTTCCCATGGGGACCCAGTGCACAGTGATCCAGTTTCAGAGTAATCCTTCTGGGGCAGCCACAGACAGCTCAACCTCACTCTGTGCTGTGGTTCAGATACATGAGGTCAACAGGGTGTTCTACCACAGAGAGAAAAGACTGGAAGAAGATGATGGAGAGGAACAAGAGCTGTCTTTAAAATAGTTTTAACATAGTGGCAGCAGGGATGCTGGATGCCAATGAAAAGGTAAAATATTAAACTAATCTCAGAAAAGTCATAAACAGACCCTCATATTTTGGATGAACTTTGTAAAGAAGAATGAGCCTCAGAGGGTTTGACAGACTGAGACTAATGTTAACGTTCTGTATGATCTCTCCTGTGCTGCTAATAAACCAGTACCTGTGTGAGGTGAGATGAATGCACATTAAAGGAAGGTTTCTTTGGGACTGCCACCCAGGGGTGAAACCAGAGACCAGACCTCTGAAGTACAGGCGACCTGCTTGCCTCCCCCTGTGCCAAAAACCCACCACCACCGCCACTAACCCCCCTCTCCTCAATCAACCCTCACTGCCCTAATCCAGTGTTTACATAAAACGCTGGGCAGTAATGATAGCCATGAGACCATGGACCACCCCATGTCCCCACCCACCCTCCTCTCTTCCAAATGCTCCCACCACCTTCAACCACTATAACCCAAAGCTGTTTTCACAGGAGCCAAATACCTTAAATACATAATTAGCGGGGTCATTTGTGCATTGGGGGCCCCAGTGAGGGCATGAGCATGTCCGTGTGAGTTTGTGGGGGGTAGAAAGAGGATGAGGAGTGCAGCAGGGGCAGGATATGAAGACGTGAGAGAGCTGGACAAAGGCATGCATTCATGGTTGTGGCCCCGGACAAACTTGGCTGTCGCCATCTTCAAAGGCCATCTCTGCCTTTCCTCAAAACCCAGAGGCCACAGGTTGGGGCAAAGAGGAGAAACATAACAGGGCAACATGGAGGGAAAGAGGAAAGGGGTGGGTGGTGGGAGGGAAGCGAGACGTGTTAGTAATGAAGCAAAGGTTACCAGATCTGTAATCTAGGAAGGAAATAGTTGAGGCTGAGAGGTCGAGACTGAAAACTCTGTCAATCACAGTGAGCTCTTTTATGGTCATTAGATTTAAAATATTGACAAACACTAGATTTTTTTTGTCTTAAATACACTGTATTTAAAGCTCAAATGTGTCATATTTAGTGGCATGAAGCAGTGAAGAGGCGAACAAATGAATGCTCTTCACTTCATCTTCCCAAACAGTAGCTGATATAAATGTACAAAATGCAAAAAAAAAAAAAAAACCTGTGTTTTGTCCATTCAGGGCATTTTAGTTAAAGGGATAATTACTCTGTTCTAATGCATATAAAAGCTTGAAGTCCATTCTAAGTTACTGTGGCAAATTCTGTAAAATGGGACCCACTTCTTCTGTAGAGATACATGGTTCATTCTAAGGTAGCAACAATTCTTTTTTTCAGGTTAATGTACAATATTAAAAACATGATTTGGAATATTAAACTCCCTTCCCATATAGTTTTATCCCCTAAAAACTTCCTTATCATCAAATCTTTAAAGTGAGCTTGAGAAAGGTGGGAGATAATTGAAGGTTTCAAAGGCTTTCAACATTCGCCACTTTGCACCACAAGTAACATCCCCCATGTAACCCCTTGTACCTTGAACTCTGACCTCATGCATTGTGGGTAGTCAAGTCACAGTTTGCCCTCTGCAAAAAGGCCCAGAATTCCAGCGGTCCATGTTTCACACCGGGAGACCTTTTGTATCGGATAAGTGCGCACACATTCAGATCCTCACACATACACACGCATGCACACATTCACACACACAGACTCCATTCAGAAGCCCTCTTCACACCTTGTCTGCCCCCTGTCCCCCTCTGGCATTGTTTATTAAAGCATGTCCACTTAGCGCTGCCCTGTCTGCCCCCTCTTGCTGTGGTGCCGATTACCCACATCCTGAGTCCACTTCATGCCTTCCCTTTTTCTCCTCATTTTTTTTCTTCCTTTCTCCATCTCGTTGCACTTTCACTGCTCAGACCAATCACACTCCTCTCTCTCTCCTGTGTTTCATCCTCCCTCCTCCCTCTTTCCCAGCCGTGACATATTGCTCTCTTTTTCCTTCACGGTGAAGCCACTGCACACGCCATACTGATTCCTCACTCTGCACTGCACCCCTGCTTCCTTATGAATGAAGCTATGCACGTCAGATAAAAACAATAAAAATCAATCAAACCTTTGCTCTTCCTTTTTATCTTTACTTTATTCACTTCATCCCCTGTCCCACTGGCTTGCAGAGCTGATGTCTGTCTGATCCTTTCCCTCTTTCATGTTTTGGATCACTTTATCAGACTCCCTCCTGAGGTAATAAGCTGGGTGTATAGCCGGGAAGTGCGGAGGAGAGGAACTTTCATGTCCCTTAGCTCTGGGATTAGGGTGAGCTGCTTGAGGAAAAGTAATAAAGCCCCCAGCACCTACCGTCTGCTGCTGGTGGATCCTGGAATAAAGCCCAACTCCTGCTAAGCTTGCAAGCCTGGAAAAGCTCACATTTCCTGTGCACACCACCACCCTCACATCCAGGTTCTGTCCTGCCTTCTGCAGCAGCAACACATGTGGACACCTCTGTACTGAGCTCATGTAATCTTTACATCTTATACATGTTTGCATCTAAAAGATATAAGCCAGTGTTATGGATGGGCTTATGTTTTTTATTCCTTACATGTATTTTTTTTTTCCAGTAAAATAAGTAAAGGAAGTTAACTGCCTCCAGAAATATTGAAGAAGGTTAATTTTTACCTTTGAGTTCCAGGTTCTGTCTGCTTTTTTCTTGGTTACGTGACTCATTTACTTCATTTTTATTTTCTTTATCCTCAGTTACAGTATTGCCCAGTTGACTGTCTTTATATTAGATAACCTTCTGTTTTCTAAATACTGTGATGGATAAATACAATTAAAACAAAACTCTGAAAACTTCTGTGTATTCTAGTACATAGAGGCTCTTTACACAGTCTTTCTTATTAAATCTAATTAAATTTCAATTATATTGATTCTCTCTATATACAAATATGCATATTTTCATATTATGTCTATGATGTGATTCATGATTATTCTTCACTTGCTGATTATTTAATATTTTGTTTATTCTGTTTTATTCTTTATATATTTTGCAATGTGCAAGAGCTCCCTGTTCATCACAACTATACTTTAATGTAATCACATATTTCAGTCTTTAAGTTCTGATCTGCTACAGATGAAATATATCATTTTTACCTTAATATATATCCTCAAACCATCATTTAGTCACAATTCAAACAAATTAGGACTCATTTTAATAAGCAGAAATATATTTATTGTTGAAAACATAAATATATAAATTATGATTATTGCTGTCTTTATCCAATGGACGCCCAAAAGAAATGTTATAAAGGCTTGGTGATAGCGTAACGGCATTTTCTTTAATCAAACAGCCATAAGCGTGGTCCCTGGTTTACTGAGAACACAACACATTGATATGGAAAAGCATAACAGTGATGAAATGTCAGCCTTTTTAATATAGCACCAGTCAAATGATAGTTAATTCACAGGTGGGCTTTATGTGAGTGTGTGTGTGTGTGTGCGTGTGTGCGTGTGTGTGTGTGCAATAATAAGGTCAGTTGTACACAAGTCAACAGCAGCTGATACAGCCATGTTACAGTCAAATGTTTTTTCCCTTGACTTTCGCTTGACTCAAAGTGACTCACTCTCCCTCCTCACCATCAGACTTCCTCATTTGTGGAAGGCAACTGATGTTTTTGAAGCGTGTCGGCTCGGGCACACATTCATCACTGTTACAGGAACTGGTAAGGAAGTAATTGTTTGTTCCATTGGGGCATGGGTTCAGGGCAGCTTTGTACAGGCTACCTTAGAGCCCTCCTCATCACATATATCCTGGTGGCATGTGGCTGCGTAAGGTGTGAGTTCCTTCAAAGGGTGGAGCGATCTGAGATTTGTTCTCCTGTCAACAGATGAGTTAAGACTGACTAAACAAGAAGCCCATTCATGTGTACGTCTGTCGATTTGCTTTGCTCATTCATTCACTCTTTAAGTTAGTGAAGGTGAACTTTGCTCTTTGCAGGCACTGCATGTGTACTAGCGAAGTGGGGCAGGCAGGCATCTTCCTTATCAACATTAGACTGATATGGATAAAAAAAAAAAAAAAGTCTCATACAAGAAGAAATGTGTGTATGAAATCACACACACCCTGTCTTTCTTCCTTGTAAATGCATACTTGCACGCTTGTGTGCTTCTGCGATTGGTTGCACACACTCCAGTGCACCTTAATGTAGGCTTATTTGTGTAAAATTATCATGTAAAGGATAGGGCCATGCTTATTATAGCTGTACGATAAGCTCCAGTGTGGCCACTCATTTGCCATGTTTGAGATACAAAACCATTTTCCATACACTTCCACTGCACAATGCTGATGTACAGACTGGCAAGAAAGCACCCCCACACTCCCCCATCTCTTCCACTGTTCTCCCTCCCAACATTTTTGCATGTTATCCAATGGATTAAATACAGACATTAATCGCAACAAAAAAACATAAATCCTGCTTGGATATAAGTAAGCATAATATATTTCATAACAAAAATAAAGCATCTTCCTGTACTGACTCTCACATCTCCTCCTTGCACACATATATCCAAACCATTTACAAGACTTGACATCATTCAGATACACTGTAATATAATAAGAAACATGGATGACAAAAATGACAACTAAAAAAATGACATTGAGATTGTGTTGGTTACGGAGAAGCAGACCACACAGAACTCATGCATGTCTCCAAAATCATAAAAACATCTTTGTTCTTTCTTTCTTTTGTACTGGAAGAGACAGAAACCAAATGTCCACGCATATAAATAGTTTGTAAGTAGCGGTGCGTCTTCCTTTTCAGATTTATCTGTACAAAGCACAAGCAAAGTCACAAACCAGCAGGGTCATCAGAACAAAAGTTTTCTTCGTTACTTGGAAAATGTTTGAAGCTCCAAAGAGAGTCTTTAAAACAAAACATTCTCTCCCACTGTTCTGTCCTTTTCCTCTGTCTTTCCTTCTGTCTTTTGTCCTGTGTGAGAGTCTTTTAAACAGTGTAGGGCACTTTTATGTTGCCCAGCTGGAGGTCATCCACCACTGTTTTGGAGTCCAAGCAACAGATTCCCACCAAAGCTTGAGCCAACTGTTTTCATGGCCATCTCTGTTGTGTGTCTTGTTCAAACAAAGTATGTCAAAATGTTCAACACAAATCCCTTTCATCATCTCCCTTCAGCCTCTTTTTGACCAAGCCGGGCTTGCTTCCTCAGCAGCGGCAGGGTTCTTTTGACTGGACAGGTGGCGTACCACAGAGGAAAACATCATCACTGGTTATTGTTTTTTTTTAAAAAGCACCTTTGGCATCTTATTTATTTTTGTCTGTTGTCTATTCCTAGTCTCTTGGCTTTACATGAAAGTTTGTTTTTAATGGAGGTAGCATGGTGGTGGGGAAGAGGAAAGGCCAGGTCTCCCATTGGTAGCATCCTCTGTTAGGATCCCTCCCATGCTGAAGTCCCTCATTCTGAGTGGTCTCACCTCACGTCCACTGTGGGCAAGAGAAAGCAAGACCTGGCATTAGCATTAGCATGAGTTAAAGCTACACAGGATTCATCACAAAAAATGTATTAGATACCAACATTTGGTGCTCAATTGCATAGATTTGTTCATGCATGTCAAACACGATGACACATCACACACAAGACCCACACTCTTCATATACTTTCCATTTTTCACAGATAGTGATCTGTTCAGACAACATTATGTCAAGTCAAAATATTTCTGTGTCATTTTGAGTGCACCCAAAATGAGAAGAGAACTGATAAGAAAACCTATGTGAAACATCACTCTCTAATTTACAGAGAAATATGAGAGATGATAAGGCAGAGATCAAAATAAAAAGACAGAGGAGTGTGGGTTTTTATGCTGATAAAGAAGACATGGTGGGTGTATAGTGAGACTAATACCACCTCAAAAACTGTGCAAACAACAAAAGACAATCCCAGCACTGACACAAAGCTGTGTGCATGCTCAGTAGGCCACAAAATCAACATGCAGCAATGAGGCGCAGAGTGCAGTGTCCCTTAGCCCTCCCTCTCCTCACACTGATTGGCTGTGATGTGATTGGTGACAGTGATTGGCAGGCCCTCTTTGTGCCCTGATTGGGCCATTGCAGTGCCAAAGGTGAGGACACTTCAGGGTTTCAAGTCCTACCTGTTCCCTTCACAGCTCTCCAGTGGACTTTGGGTAATGAGTGCAACTTTATTATGTTGCCAATAAATCCTTGCTGGACCTTAGCGTTTTTCTTTTTTGTTTCCTTTTTTTACCTTTAGCCCTATGGTTGCCTGAAAGCACAAAGTCAGGGAGGGTGAACAGGAAGGAGGGTTAAAAGCAAGAAGCAGGGTTTATGATACAGAAAGGGGCACAACAGCCCTGGGACAGAAGCAGAGAGCGCAGATATGACACACAATAAATACTTTGGATGCCTTATCAGCGAAAAACCACAGCACTTATCTGCTCCTAGTGAGAGAAAGGCTTCGGATCAAGGGACTATGAGATTTACCTGTTGTCATGCCAAGCAGTCTTTGGACACCCTCCCTTAACACACAAACTTGCATACACTTTCACACTCACACACATGTCTGACAAGCTACAAACACACAGACTTCACAGTTTTGCAACAACAGGCCACCACACAGGTGTGTCTGTCTGTTTGAGGGTAATCACAGACAAGGGTCATCAGGTGCAAAGCCAAAGAGCCAGACAGATGGAAAGACTATCAGACAGACATAAGGAAAGCAGTAAAGCAAGAGGATGCAGGACAACTTAGGGCTGAAGGAAGGACTAAGCCATCAATCTCAGCCTCTGAGTTATATTTATACCAAGAGGCAATTTTTGGATAACTTTTAAAATAGTTTGTAGATACACAATAACTCCCATGGTAAAAATGTACCTGTTTCTGCTTCTGAGTGCTCCACCACATGATGTTGTGATGTGCATGCACACTCCAGGTGGTCTTCTAACCGCACCAAAACTTCTTTCAGCTTGGGTCTCCTTCTCACATACTCCACTTTTGCCACCTGAAAAGAAGAAGACAGGAAATGTTAACCCCAATGCCAGTCCCAGTACCACCGTTACTTAATGCACATGCTTTTTGTAAACACAACAATATCAAGAGGCGTAGCAGCGAGACTGATGACTGTTTCATAAACCAATTCATCAAACAGCCCATCTGTGGTTTTGCCTCACTGTGTTTGAAGTGTGAGGGCAGCATTCCTCCACTCACTGTGTGCACTATAGATTGTCGATCAGGTGTGTAAATACTAAATGTTGCGTATGACCCCGTCTATGCAAGCTGAAACAACGGACAGGACAGATGGATAGTAGGGGGGAAGAAGTACACACCCTAAAGGCCCAGGGAACATTTACACTGGCAGGAGATGATAGACTAAGAGATACCACCCACTCCAAGCCTGGAGCGTCCGCATCCAGACAGACACACACCTAATCTCCATCGCTTTGCCTTGACATGTCGGCTTTAAGCTACATTAATATTTCTTTGTGGGTGCATGTAAAAAAATACACTTTACATGGTCTAAATCTAAGCAGTAAAAACTCAAGAGAGCAGACCTTTCATTCTAATAAACACAACGGCAATGCAGGAATTTCTATCCTTCAGTCCAGCTAACACCCTCTCAGTTTAACACAACAGGTCTGACCTCCACTTCCCAGCCAAAAGCTAGTAATGAAAAGGGCCAATCCTCAGAGTATTATGAATAGGCTGTGTTGATTAAAGCTTAGATGAAAGCTGAATAGAGAAGGTTGTATGGAGGTTATGATGATCTTGTTGTGTAACTCAGGTGCTTACATGCGTTCCCTCTCTGATCTCAGTGCCAAGGGCAGGTAACCTCCTCATCCACCACTGAGGGCCTGGGGGCCACATGGAAACAATATCCCATGCCTCACTTATCATCCTGGTCACTGCACGGGAGAGGATATTGGCCAACAATCTCCCAGCGCTCTCTGGTGTTATGAACAACAAGGTTTAAGTTGACGTGAGGCTCACACACGCAAAGTCAGAGGCCCAAAACTGATGAGAGGCTTTCTTCCACTATCCTACGGTGGCACACTGCCAAGGCTGTCTCTCGGAGGTGAATTAGTCATGCAGACAAACGAACATACCAATCCCAGTCTGATAAAACAAAGTATAATGTTTACATTCACACAGCGAGGGCTGCCTCATGTCAGTGCTGTAACAAAGGCTGGAGGGTCGCCTGGTGAGGCGAAAACAGAGGCAGAAAGTTGTCAGGGACCAGCAGCTTCACTGGACGCTCCTTCAAAACAGTTCACTCCATGGAGAGAGGGGAAAGAGAAAGACAAGTGGGAGTGAAAAGAGGGTAAGCAAGCAAAGGAGGTATGCAGTGAGTAAACAGCTGACAATGGTGTCTGGGTTAGCGGTGGGGTGTTTGGTGTTATCAGGCTCTGACACACAGGGAGGGTGAAAGGGCCAGAGCAGGAAAGAACCAAAGACAGAAGGGGGACCATCACTCTCATTAGGAAAAGGGAGGGTGTGGGTCGGTGCAAACAGAGGAAATTATTGAAAGAATAAAGAAAAAGGACTGACCTACTACAGACTAACACTTAGATTCATGCTAACACACTGAGGGGATATACAACACTAAAGATAAAAACTGACAGAGATTTTTCTTATTCAAAAGAGCAGGCATTGGCCCAGAATGATGCAGTGATCTACTAGAAAAACGCCGGTAATATTTAAGCAAACTGTCTCATTAAAAGATGATGGAGAAGCTGAGAGAACAGAAAAAGAGATTTGAAAGATGCAGGTGTCTTTGTCTTTGCCGTCAAATGCAAAAATATTACATAAAGTCAGGTTCAGAAGCAACTAGAAAACTAATGTCTCGTACATACTATTGAGGGTGATTCAATGACTAACACACATACACTAACTGTTCCAGCCAAACAAACAGTTACTGACAGGAGGATAAAGCGATGGGCCTCCTTGATGAGAGGCCCAGTGGTAGGTTTGTCCCCTTGCCCCACACCCAGCAGGGTTAAAAACACTCCCAGCAGGAGTTTCTATACACACAAACACACACACACACTAAGATTCTCCCATTTGTCACTGACTATACTATAGAACTACAAGACTTTTCACACAACCTTTGCTTTGCCTATTCTGTCTTTCCTTTAATCTTGTTTCCTGTTTCGTGTGATCTGAAGAATAGTCGATGCAACTGGGATGAAAATGTCAGAAATGTCAAAAATAGTTTTTCTCTTGCTTTTAACCACCTCTTCACTTCACTATCAGCTTCCTCAGTGCAGAGTCAATGACTTCCCACATAAAACATAGATCAGAAAGAGACCCCATGCTACGATGAGGGGCCCCACACTCTCTTTGTATAAATCAAACTGCACTAAACTCCCTAGAAAGCCAGTCCCTGAGAAAGAGTCCCTCAAGCGGCTGTGGAATGATATCAGGGGGTGAGACAGGGGGCTCTGGGAAGTGTAACCCCTGGGTTTGTCCTTGGCTTTCCTCAGAATCTCTGTGGCCCTCTGTTTAAAGATGATTGTCCCGGTTGGGTTAATTGGGAATTCCCTGAGCACAAAGCACTGATGAGAGTATGATGGAGGGGAAAGTATAACTTTGGTCCTCCAAAGAAAACAAAACAGAGATGTAGATGTGCACAGCGGGCCATTGTGAATTGGAACAGTGACAGAATCAAACAAAAACAAACAGAATTGGAGGGGTGGCAATTCATCCATCAGGAGGGAAATTAGGCAAGCGAGGTGCTCATAGCTTGTACCCTGAAAAGAAGCACCTTCACTGAGATGCTGCAATCAGGACAGTTGTAAAATTCTGTCAGTCTTCTGAAGTGAAAGAAAGAAGAAATGACGCCCACAAGAAAGGAAACATAATCTGCAGATAAAGAGAGTAAACCACATAAGAAGCAGAGTGAACATCAGACGCAGACACATGCACATACTGTACACCTAACGTTATGTATTTAAAGAACAACAGAACTGCAGATTACATTACTGAGTACTTTAAAGAAGGAAAAGTAATGAGAGAGACTAAAAACTAAATTGCAGACACAGGCAGAGATGTAAAATTAAAGAGTCGGAGATGGTTATGTTGTAGAGAAAGACAGAAAGAGTAAAGCGGGAGTGAACAACTATTTCACATAACAGACAATCAGACTCCAGGTCTGGGGGGACTGAGTGGAGTAAAGAGTCAGAGGGGGAGGATGAAGTCAGAGGGTTAGAGTGAAGAGGGAGGACAGGAGAGGAGGAGTGAAGGAAAATACAGAAATGAAGTAAAATATGATTAAAATATGGGTGCTAGTTTTCCTGCTCAAACTGATGCATTCCAGCCGGTGTTGCAGTAGCCAAACTCTCTGGCTTCTGGCTTTGTGTGGGCGCTCCCATGGTCTCTGACCCGCCCCGCAACCCCCACTGTGCACACCACAGACTCACACGTATGCACACACAAACTCCCTCACCCTTCTTCATCTAGTAGAAGAACTTAGTGAATCAAAGGGAAAATAATTCACAGCTGCATAGGACTTCAAACAGGGAGGCCCCTCATTCCCATATAACCCCCCACCCCCCCTTCACGTAATCCATAGGACCCCTCAGACGATCATAAATCATGCTCACTGTATCACCATCACACTGTCTTTTATTTATGAAACACCCCGTAAGTCAGGGACCCACACAACCGCAGGGCTTCAGCTACTGCTTCCCCCAACACCCAGGTCTGACCCTCTTTCGCTGAGGTAGCTGTCGGTCTGTGTGTTCCTATGAGTGTGTACGTCGGGGTTGCGAAAAGGGCCGCTGCACGGAGATGTGTGGACCCCCACACTCAGCGCTGTAGCTGTATCCGCCTGGCCTCTGTCATCCTCCACTTTGATCCAACAGCCATCAACACTTCATTACTCTGCGGCCCGTCTTCCTCTTGCTGCCGCTTCACACAAATGGCCTTGTCCCTGCACTGCGGTGGGGGAGTTTACGTAGCATAGTTCCCCTTTTCTCCCTCTTGCTACACACATGCACACACACCACACACACACAAACAATCTCCTTCTTAGGTTTACACAGATGTGCTCTGACGACCCTCCCCAACTTCTGCAAAATACTTGTACATGTGCTTCAAGAGCCGTCAACATTTGTAGCTCCTAAACCAATCCAAATTAGGGAAATGAACCTTTATTGGCAAATTATGCCATGCTGATTACATTAAACCGCTCCATGAAGGAAAAGAGTTGGTTCTCATTGTTTTTCTTGTCTTGAAAAACAACATTTTACAACCTAAAAACTGCAATTAAGTCAGTTTTTACACACAGTAACAGATGTGTCAACAGGTAATTTACACTTAATTCCCTTTTCTTCCTCCTACATGAGGCCATTTCCATTCTTGTTTTTGGAGTACCTTGTTTACTGCTGAAGAAATCAGAATATATGGGTTTTCCAGCTCACGTACTGTAAAACCTTCTTCTTAAGAGCTTGTTTTAAATACATTATTCATAGAAACAAACCTTCAAATATCACATGTATCTGCTTCTGGATGTTTGTGAACGTTAATGAGTAAATGAGTGAGAGGATGAATGACAGCTCCATTCTTTGCCTGTGTTATAGCGTGTTTACTCAGCCTCATTGGAAGAGCAAACATGGAAGCATTTGGATAGAATAGAGGCAATAGAAGAAAACAGAAGGTGAAGGGAATGAAAGACATAGAAAAATGCGAGAACATGATGAATATGTAAATATAAACGAATATGTTTGAGTAAGATATTATTAAAAGAGTGTAAGATATTCTGTCTACATCTGGCACTTATTTCATTTATGTCATTTCATGCCACATGTAGATTATAACAAGAACATAATGACACAAAAATGGTCAAAATGTTCTGACAGACTTCAGAGATAAAACACCAAAAGGAACAGAGAAATAAGAAGAAATGTCAAGAAAGTCAGTTTGATGGGGAAAAAAAGGGGAGAGCCAAGATGCTGGGATAGGGGGGAGTGAATGTGGAGTCACTGAAAGTGCATGGGGTGGGGGTGGAGGAGGAGCTAAAGGAATGCTTGGGATGATAGAGTCTGAATACATATTAAAACACAGCTCAGAAATCTATTTACCTCTCTCATCTGCTTCTTCCTGTTTCTCTTTCCATCTCTGTTTTTCTAATGTGATTTCTTTTAATTAATTCTGACCCATCTGTGAATATGCTTATCTTTAAACCACTCACTTTTACTGTTTTCTTTCCGTGCCATCACTTGCACATCACACAAACAACTATGTCAGTGTCGCCTACATACACACAAATTAAGCTTTAAAGATACTGTTATCACATTGATGGACCAAAGTGCAAATGAAATTCAAAACAGAGACAAAGAAAGGGGAAAGAAAGAAGAAACCAAAAGGAAGAAATGCATTGGCTTTATGACCCCCCACCCCCACCCCCCTCCTCAGGCTAGTCCTATTTAAAGTTGCCTTTTTTATTACCCTGCCACTGAACAGGACAGGCTTGTACAGTACAGGGCCTGCACAGACCCGTTCTCAGGTCCATAGCATTGAAAAAGGGAAAAGGGAGAAAAAGAGAAGAGGGGGAATAAATAAATAAAAGGTGCATTTGGACAAATGCATAGTGGCATGAGATGGAAAGAAACACAGCAAAAGTGTTCTTTTCCCATCCTTGGCCAGCAGAACGAAAACAAGTCAAGCCCAGGGAAGACGGGCAACATTTTTAGCGTTTTAATAAACAGAGGGAGAAGCACAAACTGAACCCCTATTCAGGCTAGCTGCTGAGAGGACAGACAGAAAAAAAACTTGGCATGAGACAATGTTTCTCACACACAATGTGGTGAATGTCTCCTGACCGGAGCGAGCCCTGACGGATGACCTTTCCAGGGATGCAACGCCTCTCAGCCAGCGTCTGGAACCACATGGAAAAACGGCCCCCTGAAACCCCGTCCACCACCACCACCACCACGCTTTAAGGTCCGTCCCCAGTCTGTGTGCTCATTTTGTCCTCAGGGCTGTATCATGAGGGGGACACGGACAAAGTCACATGGAACACGAAATTCCATGAATAGCAGAATCAAGTCTTAGTGTCTTGTCTGCAGTCGTCCGGGCCCCTCCATCTGTCCTCTTCACACACAGAGCTTCTATTGACGATGACGGATACTGCCAGACGGACACACAGACGAGTTTGCATGCAGACAGACACACTCACATGGCTCTACTGTATATCAGGGCTGGACTGTCTCCTGCTCCATGAGTCAGCATTTCTGACCATAAAACCTGTGGCCTACAATGACCGTCTTGTCAGGCCAGTGTTGTTGTCTGTCCTTTACAACCAAAATAAGAGGTCAGACAAAATGTCCTCGCCTCCACATTGAAATCTCCCTGACCTGTGCCAGTGTGCCAGGGGGTAGGAGGCACGGCAGGTGGGGGTTGGTATTTGTTTTATTACTGTTCTTTATCAAAGCGCTATCTGTAAAGGGTTGCATGAGGTACAGGACAGAAAGCTATGTGCCAGGGCCCACGACCAGGCAAGATCACAATGATTAAAGAGCAGAAAGAACAGAGTGCAGTGATAGACTCAAACACATCAAGTGTTCCAGGCTATCCTGTTTATCCGCTGGTTGTCCCATGCTCTTACAGAACAGAGCACATAACTCCCATACCTCCAAACAGTGCCGTGCACCAGCTAACAGGCTGTAGTGTAAATACAGCAGAAATACGACTCAGCTGCAGCCATAGTGTCTCCTCTGATCCTGAACAGAAGGACATGTTTTTAAGCTACCGAAGCCAAAGAGCCTCTGAGAACAGTGCAACCCCCCCTTCCCCTTCAGTCCCTCTTTTTTTTTTCTTTGTCGCCTCATCTCTTCTGGGCTCCCTGCTTCCAGAAAAGACAAAGGGCCAAACAAACAGAGAGTGGAGAAATGGCTATGCGGTACCCAGTGACACTCCGACATTCTCAAGGTACAGGAGACTGTTTCTCTTGCTCCCTCTTTAGCTGTCCCGTATCTGGCAGGAGCATCCCTCTCGGGTTGACCCCTCGGCAGATGTCGCAGCTGAAGGTGCCAACAGCCCTTCCTCCCTCCCTTTCCTCTCCCTGCTTCTCTTCCTCCTGCTGTCCTGGCACAGTCACCCCCCCTGGCCTGCCGCCAAACATGCAATAGAGTGATGAAGAGAGAGAGTGGTGATCGGCTGTAATGGAAGGAGCAAAGGGAGGGGGCAGTGGAGGTGAGGTGGCCACTATTTGGGCTCAGGCCAAAGAGACTCAGAGGAGTGGGATGAATTAAGTGGAAGATGAGCTGTGGAGCGAACAGGGAGTAAGGAAGAAAAGGAGCGTGAAGTGAGGCAGGTTGACCTAACCATGCCATTTGATTTACCCACCTGGTGAGAGGGAAAGTGGTGAAGATTTGTGTGAGAAGTAGGGGTGTGCTCGCTCAGGTAAGGCGTGTGTGTATAAAATTAATCTGGTGAATATAAAACGCTGTAGTTTAAAGTTTAACTGCTCTGGGCAAAAGGATGAGGTGCACACAGGAGAATCCCAAAGCACCTATGCCAAGCTATTTGAGGGTCTGAAACATGTAGTGTAATTTTTTTTACTGCTGTACCACCTCCCAGCCTGTCAGTTTATGTGTACACTATATTTAGAATATTGTCATCACTTTGCCTTGCCAAGGAACTGAACATTTTGCCAGAGGCATCAGACTCTCTTTACAAAAACAACAATTTTACCTGGCAGAACTGCTACGTCAATCTGTTTTCATCAGTGTGTCACTTTGGTGTTTTGACACATAACGTAAGATCCAAACTAGCAGAAAAAACTGACTGATCGAGGCAGTGTTTCTACAGGGTAAAACTACTGTTTTTGGGGCCTTTGAAAAGAGAGATGTAACATTACAGCATTGAATTCCCCATCGGAAAAAGTGAGTTGTTTCACCGGAGGCCAAATGGGCCGCACACCTCAGATTAGAGGCTGTTAACATCCATCTTTTCTATCATTCATCAACATTAAGCTTGCAAATTTCAGGATGATGTTAGAATAGGAAATGGTATGTTGAGGCAGTTTTTGAATGCCAGTATTGATGTGTTTGATCACAGGTAAGCCACATAAAGTTTACAGCTCCAGTTTGTAGTACCTCTTTAACACACAACAGTTTAGTGACTTTGCACGGTAGTGTAAGCTTGTGTGCATGTTTTCCAGCAGACAGATGTGTGTCTTACCTTAACGGTGCGGGTGTGCCTGCGTGAAGGGTGGCAGCGCATGTTGCTGGTGTTGCAGCACCCCGTGCAACGCTTCACCTCCACACAAGGCGGCCATATCAGAAAGTTGGCTGATGTTGGATCCACCTGGCTCCTGGGGATCTCGTAGATCACCGTCCGTGTCTTACACACCGCCGGGACCGCCTCCTCTACTGGAAGAGAGACAAGAAGAGGCAGCGTTCAGTGACACGTTTTCACAATGCGAGCGCTATGATGTATTGTTGTAATCCTTCCTTTCCACTCCCAAATACTTCATACATTCCTTCACTGTTCATTATTTGATGACTCATTTGATGTGCGAGATGTTCGTCTTACCTCAGCTCACACCCAACCTCTTTTAAAGCTGTTAAGAAGACAAGCTATCCAAAAAGCTGATCTCATATCAGCTAAGGAGCTTTGGGATCAACTCAGCAAGACAGAAAGAGACTGCTCCTTTGTTCAGAGCCCTCATTGGGGTTAATGCAGCGTGACTAGGCCAGAAAACCTTTATGTCCGCCTGTGGGAAATCTAATAATGGCCTTTGACCCCATTGGCTATAGTGAAAAGGGGAAGGTAGTAAGCATTCATTTCAGATTTAATGCCCTGACAGGCACTCAAACTTAAAGATGTGTTACAGAGTGTACATTAATTTACTGTTATGTCATAAACATGATATGTGCATCATGTGCAGAATGTAATAGTCTCCATACACAGCTGCCAACAGAGTACTCTGCATCAAACGCTTAAGATATAGGGCACATAAATTAAATAGGCACCATACATGTTATTCTGTGTTTCTTTGAATGCTGTGCTGGGAAAGAAGTGACAAACACACAGCCAGTCCTCACACACATATTGCACAGGGTATTCTACATGCCTCGATCAGATATCATACCGCGTGGCGTTTTATGAAGAGATCTGACTGAGAGCCCAGGCAAGCTGCAACTTGAACCCTGAATGCCTGGAATTTCCACGCTCAAGGATACATTTCTCTTCTGACGCGTGTCTTAGATCTCCAAGCCTTTGGCCAATTAAAACGCCTCATGTCAGACATCCCCATCAGCCTAAACCCAGTCTAGTTTCTAGGGGCTTTTGATGGCAATAAAAACAAACTTGGCTTATCAACAAAGAGCTAAATGCCACAAAGTATTAGCTTTGCTTGATATTAGTGTTAAATGACTGGTTTCATCTCCCAGGAGTATGGATTTATCATGTACATACATATTTAAGATTAACATTATTTTGAGCCAATTTGATGCTGTAATAAGTTCTGATATATCATCATTATACAACACTTATTCACTCTTACCGATACTCCTTTTGCGCCGGCTATGGAGCTGGGAGCTCTTCAGGTCATTGTAGTAACCATGGTGACGGGAGTAGTTTTTATGATGGTTGTGGTGCTTCTGGTGCTTGGGCTCCTCGATAACATCGTTTCCCGTACCTCGTCAAAACAGAAGGCAGCCATGTTAATAATGTCACAAAGAGAATACACAAACACAGAAAGCTTATTCAACCAATAAACCCGTTATGAGTCTAAAACCACTACTGCAGTTTTAACAGTGTTGAATGACTCTGTGGGCGTCTTGCCAGGCCTCACCAGAAGGCTGCATATGATCCACTATTGATGTTTTATATACACTTTCCACAACAAACAATGTGTTGGTTAGTCACACAACCATAATGAGATGGTAACTCCTTTCTGTGCTGTATGTAACACATGCTGTGTTTCCCTGAAGGGCTTAGGGTTCCCTTCAGCGTGCTAACTGGCATGCAAGTGACTCCTGATGTCAGAAATTGAAGTAAACAGTCCATAGTACACAAGGTACGGGAGGCACAGTTTTACACAGACCTCTGTATAATTGCACACTTTATGTGTCAGCTCCACTCACTTATTTGGCTGAACCTTCCCAGCAGGAATAAAGAAGCTAGACACAGGTGAGTCAGCATGCTCCTTCCAAAACTTTCACAGACAAACAGGGGACTAAAGTGGTCATTTAACAGGTGGTACTCAGTCACCATTATCCCTGCACCTAATTAGTGGTCATGTGTCTCTCATTTGCCTCAAAATGTTTACTTTTTAAATCATTGACTGGCTTGGAAAAGTACATGTTCTGTTATGTGCTGCAGTACTAGCCTCTTAAAGCTCTCTAACTCCAGTCTAATATAGCCGGCTCAGCTTTTTCACAGTCATGGTCATCAGATAAAGCTTGCTTGTTTTGGTCCCCACCCAGAATATGAGGTGGATTACAGAAGAGTGCCAGAGTTGCAATAAAACGATAAAGCTTGTTCCCAGGATACTGCCCTTTCCCAAAGAACGGAGTCTGAATGTTTGCTAAGTGGGTGGGTCTACCTGGCTGTAGGTACAGCATACCCACCCATCTGGCTAACACAATCCTACACCTGTACACTTAACATAAACACACACTGACGACTGGGCAAACTCCTCTCATTATCCTTCATAACATGCTAAAACCCTATGTACACCAGCACAACAAAGCTTAGCCATAGGCAAACACATTCCACTCATCCAGCTCCTTTGTGCTCTGACCAAAGTCATCTGAAAGGATTTCCTCTACCTATACACAGACCAATTCTGTGATAGGTTGTTTGTTTACGTTTAGATGCTTTCTTTTTCCAAGTCTGTCAGGCCTCGAGTCCTCTATCGGCCCCTCAGTGAGAGCTGAGGGAATTTCCTACCAGCCTGCAGTCAGGAGACGGTCACTGAACCAGAACCAGAGGGCCACAGAAAGGAAGTGTTAACTGCAGCAGAAGCCCAGAGTTAGGGAAAGGGTTGTGGTATCAGTCTGTCAGGAAGGCAGATCCTATATCCAAGCACATACATTCTGTACTTTATGTGACATTTATGTGCAGACACACACCTACAGACACACACTGTCTGCAGTGCAGTCAGGTGGACACATTGTGACAGCTGGCTGATTTCCCTGCCCTGCAACCTTTTAACACTACAGTTCACTGACTGAACTTATCCTCTTACTCTGCCCCACCTAACCTTGTCTTCATCTCCT
Source organism: Apogon hyalosoma (assembly GCA_037367295.1). Classification (NCBI taxonomy): domain Eukaryota; kingdom Metazoa; phylum Chordata; class Actinopteri; order Kurtiformes; family Apogonidae; genus Apogon; species Apogon hyalosoma. The sequence goes on along the minus strand of JAPQRP010000029.1, from coordinate 22,535,784 downwards.
CCTGTCAGAGGAGAAAGGAGTGAGGCAGAGCATCAAGCCGGTGGCCACCCAAAGACACGCTGTGTTATAGCTGACAGGAGAAAGGGAAGGAGGACATAAAGGAGTCCTTTATAGACTCCAGCGTACCCTTTTCAGCATCATAAAAGGACCTTTATGTTGTTTTTTCCTATACACTAAACGCAAGAAGGCAATCAGAATGGTCAGGCCCAGAGATGCGGGGAAAATGAGGTAAGAGGCAAAATGTTGTAAGGGGTTTTCTTCCAGGATTCCAGGTGAGGTAAGAAGTAACACACCCAGAGCGTCATCAAACTGAGACAAGAGAAAGACTAAAGGAGACAGTCTTTATGAATCAGGCTCTCATGACTCACAAATTACTACCTCCATTAGTTGAGGGCCCCTGCTCCCTCCATTTACTCCTCCTCTCCTCTACCTGTACCAGTAACCAACATGTTGACTTGTCGTAAAACTGTCAGCACAATTCTCCTTTTTTTTGACTCTCTTCTTTTGTTCTTAGGATTTTACAAGGCTCAGTGTTAGTTTAGATGACCAGTTGATGTATTTAGTTGTGCAGGCTGGTAAAAGCCACGCTAAGTCTGTTTTCAACTATGCAGGTTCAGAAGAAGAGCTTCCAGTTTTATGGGAGGTAAACAGACTACCAGCCTGTCAGAAACAAAGCAGATTGCACAACAACTTGCGGCCTTTCTGAGTGAAGTGTAACAGGAATATAGGCTCCTCAATCCTCCTTCTCCCTCCTCCACCTCTGCCCCATGCCAAGAGTCAGGTTCCCTTTTCTGTCAAAGTCCTTCACTAAGAGAGATAAGAGCCCGTAGGCCAGGGGCCGCCTAAGGAGGGAGACAGGGAGAGGGAAGAGGAAAAGCAAGAAGAGGAGCACTCCAGGGGCCAGACAGCCATCTGCAGACTTCAGCAGGGTCATCTCATCTGTCACTCAGAGCTGAGGCACTATCCTCTCTTGATGTGTGTGCACTCACAAAAACAAATGCACTTGAAAGATCTGACTGCAGACCTTCAGTATTCCTAGATATTACACACAGCATATCAGTAATGATTTGAGTTTTTGGATGTTTTGGAGCCTCTGTGATGTAATTTTCAAACTAGCCTTTCCTGTCACCTGGCCTGGTATTCCTTGTACAGAGGAATCTATACTGGTGAGTTTACCATCCTGGCCATCCGCAACAAAAGCTCTGAAAATACCCTTCAGGCTGGCGTCAAAGTTCTTTTAATGGGCTAGCCAGAGCCGCCAAGCTGGCCCTCAGACAGATTTATGTCCTCGTAATAATAATCAGCCTACTACTGTTACCCTGCAAAACATTCCTATGTTTGAAGAAAGACATGTTAATTCAATTATAAACACCTCTTCTCATGCTAGAGGCACACCAGGGATCTATTCTGGGCTCAACATAAAGTGGGTCGATATCAAGTTTGGGGGAAAAGTTTGATTTTGAATTCACAAATTAAATATGCCAATAATATGGAGCTATAAGTTCCAAGTGAGATATCTATAACAAAAGCAAAAGTGTGGTAAAGCATAACATAGCTGAGCCCAATCATTAAGTCTGTATAAGGTTTGCAATGTGTCACCCACTGATTCTGCACCAATTGGGTCTGTTAATGTAAATTTAGTAATAACCTGTTTCCATCAACACATCTGTAGAGCTCTGTATTTGATATATGGCCAGAGCCTGTGTAAATAGAGGCTCATGTGAAGGCAAACAGTTTCTTCCAGCACACCCATGTAACTTAATATAAGATAGTCTGAGACAGGCTGGTCTTCCTCCACAGAAGAGGCAGCACCTCCATGAACCTGAAGTAGAAGAAGCCCACACCTTCAAACTGCTGTCTCTGTTTACAGGGCTACATATATACGACCGTCTGATTGCTATAAAACCAGCTTTAGTGCTAACAACAGCTGAAAGAATCTGCAAAAATAAATAGCAGCCAGTGAAAGTCCATCTTTCACTGGCAGGCACTCAGTAGACACACCTACTATATCAGGGCTGCTTTTCTTTTTTTTTCTTTTTTTTTTTTTTTTATCATGCACACCTTGAGTGCACAGATTCCTCAGCTCTCAGACTCCTGAACACTGCTTCAGTCATACGCATGTCTTTTGAATTTGAGTTCAGTATCTATTAAAATACTCCATCACTGCTCCACTGCTAACTGTAATCATGTCAGTTTCACTAATACCTCATGTGTGCACCTTAGTCTGAATCATTTGAGATGAAAATGTGCCAATTTCAAGTCAATGTGTAAATAACAACAGTAAATTAGCACTATTAGTAGTTTCCATGAAGCATTTTTACACATTCACAGTGCACTGAAAGGCTAAAAGTCTCATCTTTAGTGTTGATTTTGGATATGGCCTATATAAATGACTGTATGTAATAGTTATTTGCATTAATTCTTTAGACATATGTTACTTCACCAAGACAAATACAGTCAGCAAAATCTCAAGGCAGCAGAAAATAAATCATATAGCATTAATTCTACAATACATTAAGTATTTAGTTTGTTCATAAACACCTGATGATTAAGTTTAAGATGTAGATGAATGAAGTCGTGTTTGGAACTACCTTTTTTTCTGCCTATTAAAAGCTCAAAAATAGCAATTTCACATATAAACAGCATAACTGAAATATCAAAATGACAATAAAATGTCATCTCTGAAGTTAGAAGTATCAAGAGGCAGAATTTACCTACGGAGTCAATCTCCAGGAGCCGCTGGAGGTCGCTGATGCTGTGGATTTCACTGTGGGCCAGTCTGTCTATCAGCTCCTGGGGAAACTGCACTTCCTTCAAAGAGCAAAGGGGTGCGAGAAATCAAACAACACAATGGAGGTTAGAGATGTGTCAGGTGAGTGGCAAAACGTATTTGTTTGTCTGTAAAGGTCCTGGGTATAAACACACGAAGAAGATCAGTGCGTTAAGAACCCTGCAACTACCTGCTAATTACTCCAGAATAAGAGAAAGCCCTGTGGATGCAGTTTACGCATGAGACTACTCTGCAAGAAACGAAATGGATTTTATTCATGTTTTGATAAAGATCTGGTTCATTTGGCATCAGTGAGACTGCAGCAGAAAACCAACATCAGTTAACATATCCTAAAAATGGCATCTTTATTCGGCATGCACAGTAAAAGTTTGAAATGTATTGCGCTGTTATAATAAGTATGAGTGTTTTATGTAGCCGAATTGAAAAGCAGGCCTCAAAACTCCATAAAACATCTCAGCTTTTGTACTTTGCCTCCTCCTTTGATAAATAACTCCTAACACACAGCACGAAACAGTCTGATTTCTAATGGAGTTCGGAGCTGATCCGTGCGTCTGGATGCGTACTGGCCGTGTGAACTGCAGCACGCCACACTGCACTTGTTGCGGTTTTGCAAGCACCTCCAGTTGAGAAAACCGTGCAGCCTTACAGGAACAGCGGCTATTTATATCACCCGTAGCGGTTCCCATGAAAGCGCTTAGCCCAACCAAAACGTTTGCCCAGTTGGCTCAGGCTACAAACAGATTTGGCACAAAAGCCAAAAATAACTGCGATATGTGTCCAAGTGCAGACTATGTTGGTTCTGAAAAGCGCGCAGTCACTGCCCCTCATGGTATCTGGAGTTGAAATACTGTTGATTCTTGAAACAAAAAACAAGATTCATACAGGCTCAGGTTGTTCAAACATCATTATAGTCTTTTTTACGCTTGTTTTTTTTTTTTTTTTTTCATACATTGTGTTCTTTGTAATTGGGTAGTCTAATTATAGGCTTTGAATCAAATGTCGCCTTATTACTATAAACAATCTGTCATGGCTTATGTTGGAGAGAAATGCGCGCTCTGGGACCTTTGCACACAGGAATAAAACCCCCGCACCAGTGTATGACATGGGGCCAGGGGACACTGCGCTTCTCTGAGTCCATGGAACTTTACCTCAGCGGTGGCCAGCAGCAGGTACGTCGTCCACAGGAGGAAAGAACAAAGTGCGGTTCTCATCTCCCTTTAATTTCGATTTAACCCCAAACAAGAAAAAGGTGCTATTCTGTAGGAGCCGCAGAGTCGCTCCTGGCCCCAGAGGATCCACAACCATCCCCTCGGGGAGAGAAACCGGTGTGTCAGAGCTGCTCAAGGGGCTCAGTCAGACTCCGGGTTGCACTTGCTTGTAAATGTGAAACGCTGAAGAGGCTGGAAGTCTTGTTATTCACACTGAACCGCGTCCTCCTCAACTCGACATAGCTCCTCAGGCTCAAGTGGGACAATCCCAAGAGACAGTCCTGACGCACATTGCACTTGTCCTTCACCTTCTAACAAACGGACTGTACATTTAAGCTTAGTTCAATCAGTTACTCAATAAGAAAATCAGCTCTCCTTGTCTCGGATCATTTAGAAATTAAAAGAGAGTTTACGCGCAAAAGTATTTCATATAATAGTTAAATAATGACCCTAAAACAATATAATCCAAAGGAGCAGATCCTCTGAGGAAGTCACAGACGAAGCAGGGGGAAAGTTGTCCGTGTAGTGATATCCTGAGACTGTTGCAGCAGTCTGGACAGGTCGTGGGTTGTGGAGGATTCTGAAGTGAATGGAGTCAGAGCGCCTCTGAGCCGCTGGATATAGCGAGCCAGCAGCTCCATGCCCATTGCGCCTCCCCTCGCGTTTCGGTGATCGTGCATCTATTCAGTGAGGGGATCTGGTTGGCTGGTTGGATGACTTAAGACTCAAGAGCATGCCCCCCCCCACCCCCACCCCACGGTCCGTGTGTGTGTGTGTGTGTGTGTGTGTGTGTGTGTGTGTGCGCGTGTGTGGGTGTGTGTTTGTGTGTTTGTGTGTATCCCCCTCAGTCGAAAAAAAAAATCCATTCAGTGTTTTCTGTCTGTAATCAGTACAGATTATGACAGACTGGAAAGACACTGGCAAGTAACTACTGACCACCTGACAAAAATATGCAGATTATAGGCGTTGTATTGAAAATGTTGACAATGTGATGCTATATTACATACAATGATGATGTAGATAGATTTTATTTGTTAGATGTAAGGGTAAAGCCAAGGTTAAAACAGTGCAGTGAAATGTCAGACCATGCCTTCGACTGTATAAATAAATAAATGAACACATACCATTTCCCAGTTGGGATCAATAAAGTCTATCTATCTATCTATCTATCTATCTATCTATCTATCTATCTATCTATCTATCTATCTATC
>JAPQRP010000029.1:22477472-22521766 GCA_037367295.1 Apogon hyalosoma | reverse complement strand
AATTAACACGTTAACGCAAATTAATCTATCATCATGATTAATCTGATTTCAAAATTTAACGCAATTAACTCATCTAAACAACTCACTGGCCCTCTGGATGGAAATATGAGTACAAAAAAAAAACAAAAAACAAGACGGAACAGTCAACTGACATAAAGTATTATACACACTCTGCAGGAAGGAGTTTTCTTTTCTCCGAAGCACCTCCACCTTAAAATACCACATTAATGCAAAGCATACGTTAGTCAGGGATTCTAACACTTTGGCTAATGCGTTAAGTGCATATATATTCCCTTCTTTCTTGACTTTTTTTGCTCATACAAAATGAAATGTGATTAATATAGATAAAAAAAATTAATGATATTTAATCGTGATTAATCAAACTTCATCTGCAGCAACCCTGTGATTAATCTGATGAAAAATTTTTAGCGTTTGACAGCACTAAATATAACAAGTATCAGAAATTCTCTTCTCAATTAATGTACAAATGTAGACAGGTAAGAGACCAACAGGTAAGAGACCAAGTATTGCCATATATATATATGTATATACACACACACACACACACACACACACATATATATATCTGAACATGTACCAATATAATGTAGTATAACTTATGGGACAAAAATAACCAAAACATTTCATATATCATAGATGAGGACAGTGGATAGTCTATTGACCCAAAGACAAGACATTTTTACGTTGTTAAATGAGACACAGGCTCACTTCTCAGAGGGGGGCACACAAAGCTGTCCTCAGAAATGTATTAGGGGACTATAAGCCCATAATTACACCAATTGGCATGTCATGTGGAGCTTTCACTTGGTTATTTACCCTTCCTTCTTCTTGTCTTTCACTAGCCATCGGTTGAGATGGAGGAACTAGAGGCAGTAGTGATGACTGTAATGGTGATGTGGGAGGAGAAGAGGTTCTGTATCAGGGAAGTTAACGAAAGATTTCTCCTGTTTAGCTGATCAGCAATGTCTGTAGCAGAGGCCTAAGGAGGAAGAATGAGAGGGAAAAGCAAAAGTGTTGCAGAGGTTTGAATGAAAAGTTACTAGAAGTGAACCCCCCCCCTCCTTGATTAAAGGGTGATTAAGTGCAGTTACACAATCCACTTTGGTGCACCTGGTTACTTGTTGCTTACTCTGCCCCAGGGTCCAGCGTGGTTGACGGTATGCTTCGACACGGAGCAAAGCTGTGAATTCTGCTTGAGATTTCCCTCACCACAGCACCATTTCTATAGCAACCACACCTTACAGAGCCATAAAGGAGCATTACCTCCAGGATTGAAGCCCTACTCACTTTATAGGCCCTACTGTGATGCTGTTTTGCACGCATGGTGGTAACGATTAACAGTGGTTAATATGAGCCCCCCACCACAGTATGCTCCCAGCTTGATCTCTGGAAGCAGCACCGTAGCTGCTTTTAAAAAATAATTACAACTGGTTTTTGCCTCTTTTTACTGTTGTTGTTATTATTGGTGGTCATAAAAGCAGTGCCAGATCCAGATCCAACATTGAGGAATGTATGTAGGAAAGTGAAAGAGAGGGAAAAATGAGAAGACAGGATGGAATTAGTAAGACCCTCATTCCCTTTTTTCCTGGCATTCTTGCTTTTATTAGATAGTTAACAGCAGAAAGTGACTGGAAAAAAGGATAATGTCCCTTGTAGGATTGAACTGGAATGACCACACATGGCATACATCTTATTGCTGACTCCAGGGGCCCTTACTTGTTTGAAGTAACACAATCTACAGTATGTACTTTATACAAGAATGACAAAGTGGTCGGTGAGTGCATACACAGAGGTTAGTTGCAGGATCTAGGACTCAAATTAGAAGTGGTCTCCAAGTCTTTGATGCCAGGCCATACTATCATTATGATATACAGACCAGAACCATAATAACACTTTTCCTCCTCCTCTCCTTAGAATCAAGATGAAGTGTCAAAATCCTGAAGCAGAGGAAGATCACAACAAACTTATTATCAACAGGAAGTAGCTCCATTATGGGCTTAAAGATAGGAGAGAGTGCTCTCTGGTTACAGCACTCACTCAAATCCATGCATTCCTTCAGGGTTTAAGGAGAGCCAGGTCGCCCCCGTGGACTGTGCTCCTCAGCCGCTGCCTCAGCCCTGGGGCTTTGCTTGGGGTACAGCTGGGATATTAAAAGGATTCAGGGGTCCTTGATGAGGGGCTGGAGGGCTGTGGATGTCTAGAGTGGCCTGACAAGCAGGATACACTTGACAGCTATTGCCTTGTGACTTTGCACACCTGCATTGAGTGGTTGTGTTGCGGGGGGATGAGGTCTGTGTGACGTGAAGATAGACTTAGAAAAACATATCTCATATCTAATAGAACCAGGCAAATGTTCATTCCTGGGGAGACTGCCAAATCTTATCGAAGAACGTCAGCGCATCAAGTCCGCCTCGGAGGATCGCATTTCAAAAGCTGACAATCTGTCATTCAGCTGAGCAGGACTGATGTGGACACAAAAATGATCTAAATTTAGGACTCACATGAGGTTGGAAGAAATGTCCAAGAGAAAAAAAAGCCATCAGCATTATCTTAATGAGCTTCTGAGACTACATATGTATAAACGGTCCAAGAAGGAGTTGGGCTACTTTTATGATCTGCACTCAAAAATGCTAACGATCCCTCAGAGAGTAGGAGGCAACAAAAAAGAAGGAACAATTGAGACAAGTGCTTCACTCCCTCCCTGGGGAGTGAAGTCAGAGTCGAAGTGAAGAGATGAATTGTGCTGGGATGGGATCAATGTGGGCCGAAGACTGCAGAGTCATGTGGATGATGGAATATCTCACTCAGAAAAATGCTACTGGCCTGTTTTTTCCTTGAGCATGCAGAATATTAACTAAATATTTCAACCCTGGTTTGTTTTTTTCTTACGCCATTTGGAGGCGAGTTCCACATGTCTCCTTCAGTTGGGAATAACTTTGAAACTGGAGCCAAAATTGAGAAAAGTCGCGGAGGCCTAGTCTCCGTGTTAGTACATGTATACATGTGAATTATTTACTTGTCGTCCAGCAGGAAATGAGGAACGATAACAAGCTTGGGAAAGAAAAGCAGAAATAACAAACAGATTGTATCTCATCCCCTCCTTATTTTTTTTTTCTTTCTGTCCTGCTCCTTTCTTTTCTTCGAGGCAGTCGGCCATTTTCCCAGGGGGACGAACAGCAAAGAGCGTGTCACTTTAGGAAGAATTTCCAGAGTAAATCATTTTAATTACTCATTGAAGCCTCAGAACTTTTTTTTTTTCTATTGACCTGCTCCTCGGAGAGAATTAATGAGAAAAAAGTAACATATTGCATTGCTCATGTAATTTACCACATTATAACTGACCACAAGGGATGCAGTTTAACTTAGCTGGACCTTGTGATGATCTCCTGACCCAATTTTTGACTCTCCTTCTCCCCCCGACCCCCTCTCATCCCTAACCTTTCAATCCCATCAGCCTTACTATTGCTCAGTCACCTGTGACCAGGCCTGGGTGTTGACCTCTGACACCAGCAGGTCACCATTAGAGCTGGGGAACAGAGCACCAGAAGCAGGGACCAAGCAGCGATGAGATGGCCTTGGACCCAGAGCTTAGACCGAGCCAGGCTGAACTCTGCTCTGCAACAGTCAGGTCGCCACACCCAATATATCTAGAGAAGAAAAGAGCTGCGTATCAAAGGCTGTAGTCATTAGCGCAGGCGGTTGGGGGTTGATTTTTCCACCAGGGTGTTGGGATCCTGGAGAAGGGAGAAGGCAAAGGGAATCAATAGGGACTGAAGTCTAGTGTTGGCAGGCATTTTAATTAGCCTGGATCTCCCAGACGAGATGGTAGAGGGGACCAGAGATGGCAGCTATGGGAACGTGGAACCATGGAAGACGACAGGAAACAAAGGGGAGAGAGTAAGGAAGGGGAGGAGAGGGGGAGTAAGGGTCAAAACCCAGGGGCAACATTTACTGTGCCAGATCTAAATATGTTCTACCAAATAAAACATCCTCTCATGAGACCATGGTGGTTATGTCTGGTTATAGGATACAACAAATACACATGCAAACGCGTGCACACATGCAGACACACACATACCAAATCACTCCCAGCCGTGTTATCTTGTAAATTTTTGTAAATCATTACACAAAACTCGGAATTCGGTGGGATGCACAAGTAGCCAAGGCAAAAATGTTCCCATACTAGGAACAATTCTCTAACATCTATCTGACTGTTTAAATTAGCAGACCTCACACCACTCGAGGCCACTTAAAAACCAAAGGAGAACATATTAGCAGCGCTATTAACAGAGCTGCGACGGATTTTCTCACCATTCTTCTCATCGTCCCGCATCCTTTGTCTCCTCTTTGTTTTACCGTCCACCACCTCGTTGAGTCTCGTATTCAGACAACAAAATACACAGGACTACACACTCCAAACATAGTAAAATGTGGGAGTAGCTGGAAGATACAGACCAAAGCTGCAGTATCTAAAAAAAGACAAGGAAGGAGTAGGAGGACTGGTGATTCGGTTGGGTCATTGGTGGGTATCCTTCGAGGATCGCTGCTACTTTTTTTTTTTTTTTCTCATGGTTTACTACTATTTTCTGCTTAATGGGAGTGAGGATAAAGTTTAATAGAAGTAAAATGTAATCCTGGATATGACGGATACAGCAAGATCAAATCAATTCATAAGGGATGGTTGTGAACATGGGAAATGTTAAAATGTTCCTACAGGTTTCTTCAAGTTAAATTTAAGACCTTTTTAAGACTGCTTTGAACAGAATTTAATGCGCATTTCACAGCCTATTTCACAGCCATACTGGTGAAAAATTTGTGACTCATAGAATTTAGGAAAATGTATTTATTTACTCCAATGCCGCGAGCCATTTCTCACTGGGGGCTGCAAAGTTAGAGACAATTGGTTCTATAAATTGTCAGGTTTGAACAGGTGGAACTGAGTAAGCTAACGTTACTTTCTTTGCAGCTTTCCTAGACACACACAATACAGCCAACAAGTTTATGGCAACATAAATTAAGACTTACCATATCAAATTTGATATGTTTTTAAGGCTTTTTTAAGGTGTTAAATGCAGATTTGTAAATTCAAGTCTTTTAAGACATTTTAGGAGAGCTGTTACCATAATCCAATCAGTATTTGACTAATAATGGCTGGGTCTCCTGATAGTTATGTAATTTTTATCCATTAATTGAAGTATAAAGATTCCAAAATACCTAAATGAAGTTCCAAAAAATGTGTAAAAGTATGCCTTTCTTGTAATCTCTTATTCCTACACTGGCTCATTGCCATGGTGCTAAATTTCACCTTGGCACCCATGCGACATTGCCAAGATTTGTCCCCAGTAGGCCCACCCAGACCGGCCCCCAGAATCCTTTTAGTCTGTTTCTCACGCAGCTCAACACCGAACTTTAATTTTCATGTTGGTTACTTTAAAAACAATGGGTAATTTTTCGTAGAAATGATTGTGTTGGACGCTGTTACGCTGTGAAAACTTGGAAGAACCCTCTTTTACTTGTGGAAGGGTCAAGTTGTGTCCATGAAAAGGAGCCACGCTGCAATATCACTAACGTTTAAAACTAAAAGTTATATTTGTGTGTGCGCATTGTTAGTATGATTAAGGTGTATGTGAGTGTTTGTGTGCAGGGGGGGCGACCAAACTCACTGTCGGCAAGTTGGGGGCACATTCCTTAGTTGATTTAGTGGGCATTAAGATGAAGAGGAATGTGTCAGAGCTGTTGAGGATTTAGTCCTCTGTGGTATAAACTGGCTGGGAGGAGCTCTGAGGCTTTCTGACAGCACAGAGTGAAGGATGACTGACACTTGGCTTAATGTGAAAAGGATGGAGAGCAGGGGTGGAAGAGGGGGCAGAAGCAGGGCAGGATTGATAGAGGGCATGTACAGTTTAGCACGACAAGCGCAAAGTATGGCAAACAAAAAAGGGTAAATTCACATAAATGAAATGTGAATTTATTGGGAATTATGGGGAAAAAAGAGACAGATAATCCAGTCAGCAGAGCAGAGGAGGGTGCCAGAATTTGGGATGAATGAAGGGGAAAGAATGTGAGAAGTGTCACATTTACAGCAGGGCTGATTACAAGAAAATCATGAGCCAAATCAAGGATTTCATAAGCTTAACTTTATTTGCTCAAGATGGTTCGATAGTTGAAAGAAAGATACACAGAGAATACAGAAAGATACTCGTCGCTGGGTCAGTTGTGCAACTTTGACAGATTACAGTAGATCAAAAGAAATCAACAAGTTTTTTTTTTTTTAACCTCTTATATTTCAAACATTGAAGTCATGTCTTAAAAACAGCTAAATCAAACTGCTGTATTGACCCAACATTACAAACTGTCCAGTGGTGCAAAAGCTTTCATCTAGCAGTAAAACACAGAACAAAATCAGCATAAAAAAAAGCATCGGATGTGTGTTTGTGTTGAAGATTTATTCAGTCCTGAGACATCAGAGGCATAAACAGTTTTGTTGAGTTTTATATCAGTTGGTTTTCAGACTGTTTGTGTGTGTGAACTAGACTAATAACACTACTGCACCTTTGGAATACAATGGTTCACAGATCAGACCGAACCTGTAAAGGCTCAAGAACACAGGGACAGGATGAATCTTAAAAAAAAAAAGAAAAAGAAAAAAAAAGAAGAAGCAAATTGTTGATTATTTTGCCTGGCACACGCCACACAATAACAAAATCTTGAAACATATCATTGCCTCTAACCCCAAAATGATAACAGCAGTAAAAGCACACTCAAGAAGCACTAAAATTAATGAACAGCCACAAATTTATCATCATCTCTAAATCTACATTAGGGAACTGTGCAGTGCGGGTCTGATTTGACCTAGAAATGGCACCACGCAACACCCAGAAGTGAAAAAAGGCAAACCACAGCCAGCGAGCAAAGAAATGTGTACTCACTTCCACCCGCTGCACGTAAACATGACTTCAACTCCTCCTTATTTCCTGAATTCAACCACATCCATCATAAACTCCAAGTGCAAACTTCATTCTTTGTCCGTCTACAAGCATGCATCATATGCAAACTGTATATAGAACTCATTTACATATCATAATGAGTTTAATGATCCTGTCCTCCCGTGATTTTTACACTCCCGCATGTTTTTGACATAAAGCTACGTGACAGCACAGGTCAAGTCAAAGTGCACAAGATCAAAAGAAAAATGCGCAAAATGGAAAGAAGGCAGGAAATGAGTCCCTGTAAAACCCATGTCCTTTCCCCTACATCCTCGCCCCATCCCACCCTCAAAGCAAAACTCTGATGCTGATGTTGCCCACCCCTGCTGGTGGGGCCCGCAGAGGGCCGACATGTCACACGGTGAGAGAGATGAAGCTGTTGTATCTCTGGATGTTCCTCTTGAGGATCTCTGAGCACGGTCCCAGCACACGCTCGAAGCGGGGCCTGTCCAGCTTAACACATTTGAGCGGACCGCGGGCGACTACGGTGGCTGCCCTGGGACGGTTCAACAGCAGAGCAATTTCACCTAGACGAAGAAGAGTGGAGAGAACAATCAGATGACAGATACACTCATTTAATCAGTGGCCACGTTTACACAGAGATCCCGGAAAAAAGGCGAGATGGTGATCCCACCTTTTTTCCACCATTGAACGATTTCCACAGCCAAAGGAGTAACAGAGGTGAGACGGGCTGGACTTTTACACAGCGGACCTGCGTTCCGGAATCAAAGGGGCGGTGACGCAGCGTATAGTGTGATGTGTAACTTGAGCGTCAAAAATACCCCGAGCATAGCGGTGTTGCTAACCTCTCCAGAGTCGGCCCGTCTTTCACCGTTCCACAAATGTTAGCGTGGATAGAGTCCTCTGCCCGAAGTCACTACAGCTCATGGATCTCAGCGTCTCCCCAGTTTGACATCTTTGGTCGCATTGATATGTTTGTTTATTGTATATGGCCCACGCTCATTTTTAAACCCTCCCCAGCCTGGAGGTTGGACACGCAGTACATCATTAAAATATCACACCTTGGTTGCAGAACGAGAGGTTAGCGTTCCAGAATCATGATTCCACCTTTATCGCAGCTCTGTTTCTACTTCCAGAGGTGTTACAAAGCCACGATAAAGGTGGGACCAAATAATCCCACCATTTCATTTACACCGACATCTTTCTGGAATAAAGGTGAAATATTCCTGTAACAGAAGTGCTGTGTAAAAGGGGCTAGTGTGTGATTTGTGCAGCTATGTTTATCTCAAAACAGTGGAAACAAACATCTGCTGTTGCACATTGAAGACCCCAAGTGTGTTATTACCATTCACAATAAAAGCCCTTAAAAAATACACTTCATGACTGAACTTAGACATTTATTTTAGAATTTCACTAACTAAAACAAAAAGTAGCTTACAATTGTTTTTGCATCACATTTACTGATGTATATTTACATTGTGTGATTTCATTCTAGTGAAACAGTTCTCAGTGACATAACATTAACCTAATGTTAAAGGGATATGACTGCACTGACGTACAATAAATTACATTTCTGGATGTCAATATAATTAGAATTTAATGCAATCTAAAATCACAAAACATAATGTGGGTCTAAAGATTTTTTATATTTTAATGAGAAGTAATTTTAATAAGATTAAAATTAAGTAAAAAATGTAAGTATATATTTGTTTTTTTAAAATATTTGATTCATCTGAATATAAATATTCCATCTTTTATATTGTAATTTAGTGGCAAAATGAGCAAAGTTGATGGAAGATTCATGTACTCTTGGTTTGTAAAATGTAACCTTAAACCCTTTTAACCCTTTTCTAACTGTGACATACACATTTTCTTTCTTCTTTTTTTTTTTTTTTTTGCAGGGTGTCTGCTGCAACTTCTACTGAAAAAAGCTGCAGAAGCTTGCAGCCACTTACCAAAGTAGTCAGATGGTCCGAGACGTCCAACCTCCACGTACTCCTCATTATCAGACCTACGCTGCAGAACTGAGGCTATTCCCTAGAGACACAAAAATAAGAAGAGATGAGGGAAAGGAGATACAGAAACAAACTGGGGGACAGTATGACAGGGAAGGAAATAAGAGGGAAGGTATGGGTGTGTGAAGGGAGGGGTGGGTGGGGGGTGGTATTCAAAAAGGGTCTGAAAATCATCAGGGGGATTAAGCAGAAAAGAAATTCCTTCTGCTTCATAAGAACACAGGTGCACAGGATTTAACCCACTTTTCTGTGAAACAAACACCTGTTCTGTGGGACTTGCATGAGCAGAAACAGCCCATACTCAGTTATTCCAACGGGGTGTGGGATAAAAATCTGATTGGTTCTGCTTTATTTCCTCTGGAGTGTAATAAATACAAACATGTAAGTCTTCTGGAGACCCAACAGATTTTGAAATGCTACTTGGTGTCTCCATCACATAATCCCCCTTTCAGCATTCACTCACAAAATGGAAACAACCGTATTGTCCAAGACTGAAGAAGCTCCAACACACTGTCCCTAAATGACCCTCAAACACTAACACGCGTTCACAAACGTAGCTTAGATAGTAGCGTTAAGGTCATTTGTCTGCACACAGCCAAATCATGCAGGATGACAGAGGAGGTCCCGCAACACTCATACATTAACACAACAGTGAGAAAACATGCAGAGTCCAACAGCTGATGTCTGCTGGACGGAGTGACTGGACTCTATGACCAGCCAGGCTACGCATATTATCCATCATCTGTCGCTTGTGTGTACGTGTGAATGCAAGTGTGAGTCATCTAAAAAGTATAAGAATCTGATTTTCATTCACTCTTTCCAACAGATGAGCAATTCCTGTTATCGTGTCTTGCAGCTGTTGACAAACTAGTGTGTGAATGAACATGTTTTTCACTTTGAGTAAGTGTTGTAACACCTTTCTTAAAGCTGGACTGTTCTTGTGTGATGGAGCATACATTTGGTATGTCGCGCATAACTTCAAACATAGGTGTACTCTGTGCCAAGCATTCACTGCACATGTACTCACGTCCTGCAGTAATTGGTAACAGGTAAAGAGTATGGGAGCGAGGGAACTTCCCAGCTTGTCTTGGATCATGTCACAAAGCAGACTTGACCGTTCCAGCGCTCTCTCACTGTCTCTAATCCTTCTGTGCTCACTCTGTTCCTTCTGCTGACCAAGCTAATAATACTAAATATGAATATAATGAGCATTAATGAGGACCCCAAGATTACCAGTTGCTTTCTGCGGGAATACAAAGGTGTAGCTGTATAGTTCAGTAAAAGATGAGTGGCTTTTTGAGTTTGTGCTCGACTATGGTTGGAGAAAATGTGGGGAACGATATTCAAGTCTTACAAATTGTGTTATATTACTATGATCAGCACATACTTAACACAGCGGTGCTACTCCAGCTCTCCTCAGCACTATAAAGAGTTCTGTAATACTACACTCACCACAGCTGATGGAGATGCTGAGATTTTGTTGATCACATACTTGTGTTTTGTTTGCTGGTCACTCTCGTAATATACCAAAGATGATAAAGCACATTTATCCCTGCATTTATGCTAAAACAGAGGTTGCTGTAATCATAGATGAAGAAAGAGCAAGCACACTGCAGACTGGTAATGGCATTTTGTTCTGGCACTTCTGATGGCATTTCTAGTTGCCAGTAATAACTATTTATATAGTACCTTTCAAAACAAAGTTACAAAGTGCCCGTTCCAGTTGGAATGTCCCAGTGTGCAATTGCCATGCTACTTGAAATAATACAAGTCAGTTTATATTGGTGAGTCAGTCTTACTTCTTATATAAGGCTAATTTAAGAAAGTAGAGAGTATTGTGTATTGTCATGAATTTGGCCGAGGCCGCAAAACGTCATAAACCAAATACATGAAATCTTCCTCAACTAGGCCACGTGATTACAGGTTAACCTTTTCCCCTAGGTAAACCTGATCATACAAGACAGTTAGCTGGCCCATCACTGTGAATACTTTTCTGTAATTTTTGCAGTCAACTAAGATGCTGCTGTGTGGGTCAGTTTGGTTTTTCTTAGTTCACTCTAAAATGGCACTGTAGGCACAATATGAAGGCAGTGAATGTTTCAGTATGTCACCTAAGTCTGCTCAGAGATCGCAGAACATGTGTGATTAGTCCCACTAGGATCTCTAAAAATAATAATAGAAGACATGGTGACAAGGTACTGATCTGGGTGCTTCTATGAAACTGGTCCCTAAAAATAAGACATGAGGACTAAACATTCAAACCAGATGTAGACTAATGTTATGAAGCAAGTTTGGAAGCACTTTGGGTCTATTTTAATAATAATTATTTACTGAAATAAAAGAGAAGCTATTTTTCAGAAAAAACACATTTTTATATTTTCTTATATTATTTTTATAGAAAAAACGTGTAACACGGTAAAAAGGACATGAAAATTACACGCTACAATTTTTTTTGTTTATCTCTATTCTCTCACAGGTACATTTTGGGAATCAAACGAATTATGCAAGGTAGAGTGTTTCATAAAAATGACCGCTGTTTCAAAATCACTCACGATTTATTTGTGTCTAAATGGGCAGATTCCGCATGTAACGCGAGTGGACACAATGGGTTTCACGCGAAACCTGGAATGAGACTGCTGATTCAAAAAACCTGCATGTCTGGATTAGAAAAACCACTAGGATCGTCAAATTTAACACAGTGTCTTTATTTATAGCAGTATATAAGACCATTTCAAGCCATGTTTTTGAGATAAATCCAGACACCTAGGTAGCTTTTCCTGTCCCAATTTTGGTCCTATTTTTGGCCCCAATATTTTATTAAAAATTCATTAACTTTGGGATAGCTCAGAACCAGAGTATACTGTTTTTTGCATTTATCTGAGGTCATTAGGTACATCCTGGGGAAAAATATGCCTTAATTTCTCTTTTATTATTAGTTCTAAAAAAGCTGGCAAAGTGCCAGGTACCAGAATGAACCCAGTTTCATAGAAGCACCCATCTATTAAGCAAGATCTAAGGTGCAATGTATCAGTAAATTATATCTATACTGGATTATTGGGGTAAAAATGGCATGCAAAGAAAAATCAGAACTGCTGTATGTTTTTATACTGCAGAACTGTGTCCAAGGTAATAATGTTAATGCACCAAACAACAAACTAAGATTTGTACAAAAATTGAATAAATCAAAGAGATGTGAATGGAGACAAACTGGAAAGGGAACAGCATGTGTTTACAACTTTCTGTTCATGTCCAAACACAGAAAGTGAGACAGTGCAGTGCTGTCAGGTACAGTAGTTCATTCGTGAACAGGCCTCATCCGGTGTGGTCCAGATAACCATCTTTTACTGTACCACCCGTGGGGCAGCACTCTGCTCCACAGATATTTCCTATATAAACATTTGGGATCTTCTGTAACACACTGCACAACACGGAGTACGAAGGACTGACAACAGAAAATATTGCAGAGAAAGGCACAAAAAAGGGAATATGAATGAATAAAAGTGACTGTAAACAAGCAGAAATAAAAAAGTATATCACCCAGATCAAGACAAATGGAAAAGTTCAAGTGTGTTATAGGATATTAAAGTACATTCACTCACTTATAAATATGTCTACTTTAACACACACGTTGCATGGAGATTATGGAGACATGTCACAACTAAGCATTTTACATTTAGGAAGTAAAAACTACCGGATCAACAACAGGAATTAAAAAAAAAAAAAGAAGAAGAAGAAGAGACAAGCATAGACAGTAAGATGATACCCCGAGTATCCAGTTCACAAGGCCACCCAGCACCAGGAGTGTCTGCACCTTGTCACTCATACAAACACACACAAACACACTTCTTATTGAACATACTGGAGGACAGCGGCTGTTCTCTACTGATATGCAACAGCCTCAAGGCTCTGCAGGCTTTAAAAAAAAAAAAAAATCTAAAAATGTTTAACCAATTAAGACCTGTTAATCTTTACTTTGTTCTTACGACTGCACAGTTACACTCAGACTAAAATGACTTCATTAACTACATTGATCTTCAGTCTATAAAAGCAGTGTTAAGCTCCATTAGCTAAATTGCATTTCACCACATACACGTGGCTTACAGTAAAACTAAAAGTACTTTCAACAACCCACAGAGGATTTCTATTCTGTGGGACCAAAGGGACCCTTTACATCCCCTCAACATAATTAGTTTTGAGTGGGGTCAGAGGGCAAATATGAGATAACATACTGAGTTGTACAGATCGATGTCAGCAGCGGATGAGAGTAAAAGGATGGAAGAGCAGTGACACTGTTTTATTTACACTACATCCGTGGTCCAAAGCATGCACAGAGCTGCTATTACAGGCTGTTTGCTCTTTATCCAAATAAAAATTCCAGACTTTTTCAAAACTGCTATTTTTTCCCCCCCAAGACCTTAACTTTATGTACTTTTATATTTGCGCGCCTACTTTTTTGGTTGACACTGTACCTGTTGTATATAGTAGAAAAGTCCATTTTAATAAATGTATGAATGAATAAATGCATAATTCAGAGTAAATTGTTTTACAGACAGAAACGTTTTTAAAACTTATGAAAATCACAAAAGTGCATGGATAGCACACAAACAAGTTTCACTAGAATCATTCCAGTACTGACTGATTAGTGAAATCATACAGTTTTGTATATGCTTATGTGCCTTTGAGCATACTCTAAAATTCAACGATGAGAGAAACTTTTTTCCATACTTTATTAAGACTTTCACAAAAAAATTCCAGTCGTTTCAAGGTCTGGAAAACAGTGCTTCAAAATTCCATACTCTTTAAGACTTTTAAGACCCACCCTGTATTATGAGTCAGATTTGGTCATTAATCTAATAGTTTAAGACCCCATCAATATTAATATTAAAGCCCTGTTACACCAACTGAAGAAAATCATATTTATGCTAGCACAAACAGACCATAATGCTTCTGATTATGAGATTTGGATCTAAATATTTTGTTTATTTCAATGAAGTCATTTTAATTTCTGTAAATGTGGCCCAACGTCACTGATTAACCCATAAAGACCCAAACATCCACCAGCAACCAAAATGATTTACTGATATAAAATGTTAAATAACTGTTGATCCATTAATCCTATCAATACATGTAAATAATTGGTGCAAAATGCAGTTTGTCATCTTTTCATGGTCATCAAATATGACCCATTTGGATGTTCAGAGGCTCCGTAGTGGACATGGAAACAGTCATCTTCTACAACATTGATTCACCAATGACAATGGAGGGAGACACTTATTTTATGTTCAGTTAATGATAGATTTTTACAGAAAAAGATATTATTTCCTTCAGTTTTCTCTGTTTTGATATAATAATATCTGGATTTACTCTAAGCTTTAATGAACAGCTACATGATCAGTGAATTAAATATTGGACAATACCTGATGTTCACTTAAAAATGTAAAATACAGAGTATAATATTAGAGTAAATGGTGATAAATCACTGAAGAAAGGTTAAAAATACAGAGAATAAATAATTTGGGAACTGACACTAAAGTAGCACTAGATCTTCATGGGTTAAAAGTTAAAAACGGTAGGACTCAAAATACTGCATTGTGGTTTTCACTTAATATAACATATGTTCTAGCAAAGACTTGACACTCACAAAACAATGACTTTCCTTAAACTTCTGCTAAAAGTTTACAAGTGAAAAATGAAACACAGACCCAAATTAACAGACTATCCAATTCTCTTTTTCTCTTTCAACACAATCGTGAGGTGTGCTGTCGATGAGTGGGGGCATAAACCCTCAAGAAGGGAGGGAAGAACAGAAACAGAAGAAGGTGAGGCTAAGTGTTCACGGCCCCAGAGTTCTGTAAAGGCTTGTTTGTACAGTACGAGAAAAAAATGTAAACATGTCACTTTTCATTAGGGCCCCATTCCTCCCGGCAGGCAAAGAAAGTGATGTCTCTATACCTCCCCTTTTGTTAATCCTCCCATCAGCAGCATGTAATTAGTGATTGTGGGGCTTGTCTTTGGATGATACACCAAAACCACAGAAACAACAAAAGAGTGTGAAGAGAAAGAGAAATAGGGAGGAGGGGGAGTGAGAAGGAGAGAAACAGCAGAGTTTTGACTTGAAAAGAAGCTTAGTCGGATAAGCAGTAATCACTCGAAATAGAACGCAATAGAGGTGTTCACATCAGAGAGCTGGAGGAGGACGGTGATAGTAGAGATATGTTTAGTGTGAAACCAAATCAGTTTCTCTATCCTAACTTGTAACCCTATTTCAGTCAACCTCTTCTCTACCCATGTGTCCCTCCCTGCCCTCTTTGACTCATCCCTCTTGCTCTCTCGTCTCCCTCCCAGGAGGCTGGGTCTCCTGACCCCGTGTGAAAGTCGGCAACACACATTCCACCACAGTCCACCCTGCTCTGGGAAAGTCAGGCCCTGCTGCATTAGAGATGGAGAGAGAGGGAAAGAGAGCTTAGAGGGAAATGAAAGACAGGCAGGAGAATGGGAAGGAGGATTAAGGTATGAGATAAATACTACTGATTAGTGATGGAGTGAAAGTAAGATTAGACGTGAAGTCAGATATTGTTTAGTGGTAGATTTCTTTTGCTCATCTGAATTTTCAAAAGGATGTTTGGAAAGTTTGCTTCTTCCTAAGTGGTGGGTGTACCCTTCTCGACAGGTCTCACAGCGTCTTGTCTGGCGTGACACATTCACATACGCCCAGACAACACACTTAGATGACATGTCTGCCTGGAGGACAGTATATTTGTCTCTTACTTCCCCTCCATCCTCTTAGTCTCCCAGTTCCCTTTGCAAATGTTGCTTCGCTCCACTCTGGAATGTGCAAAACTCAGATTGATGAGTCATGCATTACTAACTGCTATATTTGTGCCCTAAATCCCCAATTGAGTTCATTTTCTGCACAGACAAACTGGCTTTTAAGGGATTTTCTGCAGCCTCTGGAGGCTTCAATTGGAATCTTCAGTCTTAACCAGTGCTGGTCAAATAATGTGATGTGTATGTGAAAGATTTACAGTGCAGCCTATAAATATTTTTAGGACCAAAATGATCTTTTGCGCTATAAATCCAATGTATGTACAGCAGCTCTTTTGACATACAATGAGTAAAACACTGATTATGTTTACAAGTGCTTCTCCTGTTTTTCCATCATTTACATGTAACACAGACATGCGGTTATGCATATCTTCATATACATGATAAATACTAGTATCCCAGTTACTGATTACTGTATGCTGTTTGTGCAGGCGCCTGTAATGTTTACAAGACAAACCAGCAATTTAATCTGACATTCCTGAAACTGCTAGCCTAACGTGAAATTAACTTCACTGTGGCTATTGAAAATGAAGCCATTTTGGCTTACAGTAGACTTTGCACTATTAAATGTAAACATCACACTGGATTTGGCTCATCCATCTGGTTTCCAGCAATAGGAGCCAAGTACCAGAAAGCGTTGGAACTGTCCACCGCTTTAAAGAGTGTCATCAAAACTTGTGAAATTTAGAGGTTGCTGGATTAGACACTTGGGTTTTGATGTGTATTGTGACCAAGGCTGCCCAACTGTACCTGTGGCCTGTTCCATTCTAGACATAAATACGCAAGAATTTTGATGCTTACCCCCCTTTAAACTTATGCACCTGGCTTTAACCCAGAAGTGAGAGGCTTTTGCTACCACCATTGTTTGTGTTTGTGTTCCATCACTTGGCTGAAGTGGTCAAAAACTAAGATAAGATATTTATACACGTAACAGAATCTGAGCCTCTTTCAGGGTGATCCAGCTAGCACAATCAAGCCCCACAAAAGAGGGCTGGAATTATCTAGGTTTCTGAAATTGTGAAATGAAGCCTGCATCCGCAAACAAACATTAGATACTTCAAAAACACAATCATTATCCGGATACACTGGAAATGCTGATATTCCTCTGTAATTTGAGGGCATACACACTCACATCTGATGAATGAAGGAGTCTGTTATTAAACAGATAGGTTTATCAGCCTGCAATATAAATATCTGAGCAGTGACAAAAAACAGTAGTCTAGTCCAAACTTGAGAAATTAACCCTTAACCACCCGTGACTAAAGGTATCTACTGATATAAAATATCTAACAACTTTTGATCCATTGCTTATATCAATAAATGTAAATAAATCAGGTAAAATGCAGTGTCTCAGGTTTAATAAGCGTCAAGATATGACCCATTAATTCACCAATAAAACCCATGTAATTTGACAAATGACA
The DNA here is from genome assembly GCA_037367295.1 of Apogon hyalosoma. Classification (NCBI taxonomy): domain Eukaryota; kingdom Metazoa; phylum Chordata; class Actinopteri; order Kurtiformes; family Apogonidae; genus Apogon; species Apogon hyalosoma. The sequence continues at coordinate 22,504,537 of JAPQRP010000029.1, read as the reverse complement.
GTGGTTGTAGATGCTTGATTTAATTTTAATTTAAGGCAATGGTTACTGCCACAGTACTGTGGCACGAAATATGGGTTTGTCTATTGCCACAGAGCCAATCAAATGATCTGAATTCTGCACTCTGAACATTGTTTCAGTGGCTGATTTATATTCATCAAAAACCCCAGCAAATTCCTCATATGTGGCAAAACAGTCATCACGTTTCATGTTGTTTGACTGCATGTTAAAACTGAAAGTGTGAACAGGCGCACAAACTAGATTCCAATAACTGGTACCCTAGCCTTTTCCTGAAACTGGGTAGGCACATGGCAGAAGATAATGTTATGATAAATGCTGATAAATCACTTAGGAACGGTTAGATATGATGATAAAAATGCCACAAAAATAGTTCTGGGTCTTTAAGGGTTAATGATGGACAGAGGTGAAGTAAGGCTAAGAGAAGGATAAGAAGAGAGAATAGCTCAAGGGACTTCATTAGCATTACTGCATACACAGAGTTCAATGCACAGACATCGTAACTGACAGAAAAGGGTTGCAATGTGTGAAAGACAAACTAACTTTAAAGTAATACTGTGGAACAAAAGGAGGAGGACAGAACAGCAGATTTCACCCCTACTCTCGTATAAGGCTCTCTTGACTTGACGCTGGCGAAAGCTGTGTAAGTATGGAGTTAATCAAAAGTGTGTTAGGATGACAGGCAGGGGGTCCTTCATGGAGAAACACCACAAAGGCTTCAGTGTGAGGGGAGTAGTCCTCACACAGGACTCACGTTTGGGGGAAGAAACAACAGTGGCGCACCAGGGGTAGTATGTCCACTGGGGGCAATAAACTGGGATCAGCATCATCCCGGTACCCATGATAACCCACCGTTTTGGCTCCACATGTCAACACTTGGAACTCACAGGAACTGAGACAGGAAAGTACAATTATAACACCATGGGTCTCCTGCAGGAAGTCACAGATAAGCAAATTTCCTCTTATTTCTCTATGTGCCCACAATTTGTTCTTATTTGCCTGATATTCAAATCAAATTTAGATTGTTACATGTTTTATAATAATTATACATAGTGGATTATTGATTTCCTAGACAGAAGAAATGACACTGATCCCAGTCAAACTTGTAAAATTCCCTGTATGACATTCACTGTCAGTTGGAGCCTCTGACTGGATACTACTGTGTCTCCTTTCCAATTATCTATTAAATTCTTGGAACAATTTGAGGGACTGCCAGCTCTTCCTGTCCTCCTCCAGTTGTCATGGTGGACTGCTTGGCAATGTCTTTTTTTGCTTCTATTTTTATGTCAATCCATTTTCTTTGCATTTCATTTCACCGCTGACATGGCATTTACAGCATCTTACCGTTACTTTTTGATTTTCCTATAATGCCAGTACTGATCATCTGGAAAATCATGTTTAATTTAAGCTCAACATCACACTGACCTCATGACAGCTGAAGTTCTTTTTACAGCTTTTAAATTGTGTGTCAGCTGTTACATGTGGCACAACACCTCCCCATGAAGAGCGCCTCACCTCTGTGATAATGAAGAAGTCATCTCCAGGTTCTCCCTGGACCACTATCTTCTCTCCATCCTCAAACTGAACAGGCTCCAGAGCATCGGCCACTGTCAAACGTTCCCACTTATCCAAAGACTCTGAAAGGAAAACACACAGATCATTAATAACACATTTACTGTGACTCTCCACTGTATTATAGTACTCCTTTCACATTTCATGATTTTTGTGTGTTTAAAGGTCTGCGACGATGCAAAAACCAGATCCATACACAATGTCTGCATGGTCGAGACCCGTTATAGGAACCACGAATAACTAATTTGCTGTTTTTCACAAAGTAACTGAATTTTTCATTATTTTTAAGCAATTTCGTGTTAAAAATAATGCACACTTCAGAATTTCTTAAAAATGTCTTCACACAGTTGCCAAATTGCCATTAATCACGTTAATGTGTGTCATTTACAGTTTTGTGAAGTAACGAGCATTTGCTGAATCTGATAAAGCTCATATATGTCCATCGTATTAAAAAGAACATTTTCTTGCATGAAGCCCAATGCCTCCTTTTTCTAGTCCACTAAGCCACGAGGAACCTTAATTCCCACCTCAGACTAATCCAGTCATTCATCAAGGACCATTACAGTCCCGATCTCCTGCTTCATCCATCCTTTCATGGAGCCTCATGGATCAAGCAACACACTGAAGTATCTTTTAGAGTCAACACAAGCTACACTTGTCAACTGAGCTTAAGCATAAACAGCATTTAGCAATTTAGCAATTAAATCCCATGAACAGGAGTAATGTTTATCAATGGCTGAAATGACAAAATCTGAATACTATCCTATCATATTTTGCTCCAGTCAGGGTTTATCTTTTAAAAAAATAACATAATAATAATGCTACTTTTGTGGCAGTTCACAAATTAATTTTTCTCTATATCTACCCTTTCTTAAGTGATTTATCACCATTTATTGTAATATTATCCTCTTTATTTTGCGTTTCTTCAGTGAAAATCTGGTATTTTTCTATATCTAATTCACTGATCATGTAGATGTTCATTAAAGCTTAGGGTAAATTCAAAAGTTATTATATCAGAAACAGAAAACTGAAGAAAAACTGACTTTTTCAGCAAAATATATCATTAACTGAACATAAACCAAGTGTCTCCATCCACTGTCACTGATTGAACTCCATATTTTTTTTACTGGTGAATCAGTGTTATAGAGGATGATGGTGTTTTCATGTTCATGACAAAGCCTCTGAACATCCAAATGGGTCATATCTGATGACCATGAAAAGATGACAAACTGCATTTTACACCAGTTATTTACATGTACTGATAGGATTAGTGGATCAAGAGGTATTAAACATTTTAAATCAGTAGTTGGTTTTGGTTGACGGTGGATCTTTGGGTCTTTATGAGTTAAAGTGATTAATCGATAAAATCAACACTGCCTCACAAACACACCCTTTATGAACGAGACCTGCAGAAACCTGTGAGGAGATCTATCTCTCAGCTCTGTTGATCTTGAAAGTCAGTGGCGACAGCTGTCTTTCCGACTGTCCGACCACATGTACAGTGACGCAGTTAGCCTGAGATATTTCTAGAAGCTGTTGGTATTCATACAGAAACCAAAAACACAGACAGTCACACATCTTCAGCGGGCAAAATGTTCCAACCAAAGAAGTTTTAAGCAACTCAGATCTATTGATATTTTTAGTAAAGACACGTAACTAATAACTGAGTCATCATCACATAGAAAAGTTACTTTGAACTAGATTTTATAAAACTGAATATGTAACAGTTGCCTAATCTTAACTGCTTATGCATCTGTGGAATGTGTGAAACAATCCCCGTCTTTAGCTTTGTCTACATGAAAGAATGATTCAGTGTAGTGATTTGACTAAGACAAGAGTTAGGGGAGTAAAGGCGCAGCTTTGTCCCATTGTATTGTCTCCGGAGGTGCTTGGTAACTGATCCCAGTGTGTGTCTATATGTGAGCGTAAATGTCTATGTACTTAGGATTAACTAAGGTGAAGTCTGCTAGGGTGGAGGTGTCCAGTGTCCCCTATGGTGGGGCCGTGGTGTCTGCCGGTCCCAGATGGATGTCCTCTGTCTGGCTGCAAGCTAAAGGCTGCAGGTCCTGTTGAGGTGATCCTTAACGCCACGGCAGGTAACATGATACACAAATGTGCTGACTAAAGAACCTACATTTCACGCTTCGCAGGGCCTGTACCCACTTAGATCACCTTGCCTCACATATATACATAGTGCACGCACTGGGGATTGACAATTGGGATGATGAAGCCTCTTTGTGTGTGAATGTGTGACAAAGAGCATGTTGTTTTTTCCCCCCTTCACACCACAACATCAAGGGGCTTGTACCCAATTTCGTGGCTATCTTAAAAATCAAAGACAAACAAAAACACTCCCGCCTCCAACCCCTCCTCCCATTCAGATAGGGAGGAAAGAGAAGCGAAGGAAAGCGGCAGAAAGAGAAATGAAGAGGGGAAAAGCTCTATGAAGAGAGGCGGGTATTTCAATACAGGCCTCAACAAGGCTGTCAAAAAAAAGAAGGCACAGAAAAAAGGAGAATGAAAAGAGTGTGGGCCTTGCAGAGACGTTCTCCAAAGACCTGAACTGAGTGTATGTGTTTACTCAGCCAGCTAATAACTCTGAACAGGGGGCATGGCCTTACTCTATACACCACACACACGATCAAGTGGAAGGGGATGAGATGTCAGTTCCAATTGCAACTCGTTTTCAGAGTCTGAATGAATCTCATTCGCCATTCCTCCTAATTGAATGGCATGTATAGGCTGCTGTTTTCCAAATTCCACTGGGAAAGAGAAGATTAACTCAGCTCCCTATTTTCCCCAATTGTCTACACAGTGATAGTGCAAAGTGTGACTGGTGTTAGTATAAAAAGTTTGAGAAGATTAGGGCTGTACACACAGATTCGACTGGGCCATGGGTCTTGGGTAACAACGTGTGCCTGTATTTAAATGGACTAATCTACAGTATATGTTATGACCTGCCTGCACTCTGGACTCCTTGAAATAGCTGCATAAAATGGCACACACGTGCAAACACACTCATGCTTCAGCATATTCTGAAAAAAGGAAAAAAAAATAAGGATTTATGTCAACTTACCGAGGATTGAGACCTTGCTAAGGAACTCTTCATACATCTTTCTCTTCCTCAGTGTGCTGCCCTGTAAGAAAGACAGAAAAGACATAGAACAACTGCATGTCTTCGGATTTTTAATATCTCAAAATGACAGTCATATAATGCATTGTATTCCCAAATCCTTCATGATTAGCAACATCTGTGTCTATTAATATAAACTGTAGTGAGCGTGTTAATGCTTATGAACTTACATGGAGTTTGTGCGTCTGTGGTGTGTTTATTTGTTGACATTGGCAGATACCATTTCTGTGCTACTGGTGGTGTTGCACACTGTTACTACTATAGAGAGGCAGAAGAGACACTGTCTATGCTCACATAGCCTTGATGCATATTTTGAACATACTGCAAGATCTGATTTTGGTGTTTGGCATTTTGCATTTTTTAAAATCAGAATCTTATGTGAACTGGTTGCAATCCTGAGCTGACCCACATGCAGAAAAGAACCATAACACCACAAAGTCTGTTGTTGTAGTGAAGTAAACATGGAGGCACTGAAGTCATTATTAAAAGTTTCATTTATAAGTTGAAGTACATTGGAATCCATCCACATTGTGAGCAGATGGTAACAATAGTGAGAATGGAACCAAATTTTCCCATAGTACATTGTGACAACTGTCGATCTAAAGGGATGTAAAACTCACATTCCAATGACTGTTCACATTAAGGTCACATTAAATACCATACATCACTTAGGACCACAGTTAACACAGACTGGACAGATTTGTAATCCTGTCACTTGCTTTTTTTTTTTTACCCCAGATGGTATGTGTAAGACTCACTATTTCATTTAATCTACAGGTGTTCGTCTCACTGTGACTTCATTTTGCACATATGGCTGCATGCTGCTCTTTGGAGGCTTGTAACTTGTCATCTGTAATTGACACATTTCATATGCCACAACTGATCTTGAAGCAAACTCCCAGTTTAACAAACAAATACAAGTATGGTCAAACCGCATACTGCACCCATAAATAATGGAAACGCAAAAATCTAAATTGCAGCCTGCAGCACAATCTAAACTATGATTAATAGTATACACCGAGTTCATGGGGTCACACTTACGAAGGTGTGTATAAGCTGTGTGGCAATGTACACTGCATGTGTGTGGCCTACCCCACCCACCAGGCAGGGGACTTTCCCCTCTCTGCTTCTGCCATGAACATCAGGTGCTTCCTGACAAGTCCAGACCCAGAGGACCCCTTCCCAAACTGCATTTCTCTTTTACTTTTCGTTGCACAGAAACCCTCAGAGCGGTAACATAAAGAGAAAGAGAGTGAGGAGGGACAATCTTGTCTGCCCTGCGTCTGCCTTTGCATATGGAAATGATATATTGAGGCTTGGGGTGTCTTTAGTGCATAAGTGCCTGAGTCCCGCTGCTGCCTCTAATTTCATATAATTTCACATTTTGTCTTAAAAGGGGAGAAAATGTTCCCAAGTGAGCCAACGTCAAACTCAAAATCGTAAACAACTTGATTAAAGGAATTCTAGCCAGCATCGCCTCCCTCCTGGATAAATGATTTGAGTGTGTGCATGCTCCGTCAAGAGTGTGTATGCGGCGTATGCAGTCTGTTTTTAGTTCTGCCACTTATGCTTCGTTACTGTCTCTAAAGATGAAACGTCATGCTCATTAAGCAAGCAAATACAAACTCACACATGTATACTGTACTCTTATAACACCAGCTCATAAGTGAAGTGCACACAGTGATGTTGAGTAGGTCTCCGCACAGAGCTCCTCAGACAGGCCTGCTGAGCTTAAAGGCTTACCATGAATACACGACATTACAGTACAGAGCAGATCTGATTTATGCAACTGGCGGAGGGGAGGGCTAAATGAGCCAGACTGATGTCAGCACAGAGGGTTTTTACTGGAAACGACAGAATGAAAATGAATACTTCGTAAAATTTCAGATTCTTAAATTTCCAGTTTCCTGTTTTTTGTTTTGTTTTTTAATCAAATTCTTTTTATCTGTCTTTTCTTAGCTTTCCTTCCTGCCTACTTGGGAGGGCCTGATGCGTTTCATGTATAAAACTCCCCCTACTCCTGTTGGCCCCTATGTGTTCACTCCTCCCGTGGTTAAGGATGAACCAGCCTCTGTGTCTGCTCGTTGTCTTTGAGGTAGAGTCATCAAAGACTTGAGGTGTGGAAAGGAGCCAGACTAAACCAACCGCACCTTACGCCCCATCTCCATCACCTTCATCTCTGTCCAATGCGAAACACATACACCCCTCACATCCCTCCGCATTTCTTGGTATCATTTCTCCTCGTCTTCCTCCATCTTGGGTTCTGTTTGTTGACAGTGGTCTGTCAGTTTGTTAATGGCTTTGTCTGTAGCTACGCATGTTTAGATACCAAGATGACACAACAATGTAGGTATTGTATGACTGGCAGCAACACAATGGAGAGTGTGTATTTATCACAGGGACTGGTGTTACATTGTTTACTAAATGCACTCCTTAGAAGAAGAGGAGGGAGAACGGGGTGGTCTTCAAGGTTTTATATGACAATTACCGACACCTCCACATTATTACATAAACTGACATCACAATACTCAGTGTGTGAAACAATCCTGACTATGGCATTGGTGTGTGTCCTTTCTTGCCATTGGGTGGTGGTATAAGGTACAAACTGCAGAGATAATAATGTACAGGTGTGAAGCGAACAGACAGTTTCCCTAAATAAGGGCTAAAACTACTGATTATGTTTACAAAATTATTGATTTTAATCATTACCTTACTTGCTTTTTGAAATGTCTGTAATCCAAATATATTTTATTTAAAATTACTGAAAACTCTGAAATGTCATACCAAATGCATTTACTCTGCTTCTGTAACAGTCTTCCATAAATTGTGCGTTATTTATGTGTTGATGTAGAAAACAAATGTTATAAACACTTAATATGACAAAAAAGAAATCTTCCCATTTGAAAGGGAGTAACCATGTATGATTTTGGTTGATTAAATTAAAATATGCTATTAACTATTAAATTCTTTGACTCTGTTGACAATATATTCCGTTAAGTAGTATTACCTGATAAGTAAACTAACTGATCTAACTTTACCCAAGGATCATTTGAAAAGGCTTGCAGTTTTGATTAAAATTAAAATAAAATTTTGCTTTATATTAACATCCAAACAAAATACTTTGGACCCACCAAACCGTAGCAGGTTTCATGAATAGTAAAGAAAATAGTAAAACAGAGCGCACTGTGTAGACATATTCACTGACTTCAACTTTACAACTGAAAAACTAATCAGCTAAACAACATTTATTAATTTTAGTATTTTGAAGATGCAGCTGAGATACAGGACAGAGGAGAAACAGATGTGCAAACAATGAAACTGATGATGAAACTGACAACAGCGCACCTTCCCCAGCTCCTAACTATCTGCAGACACAGGCATTGAGCATTATTTTTGCTGGGGAAACACACACATAGACTGTTCATTGTGTTGGCCTGAGCTGTTGCCAGAATACCACACTTTATAAAAACAGCTTTACAAATCATTGACAGCAATAATTAACTACAGGTTCACATAATTGAATTCTGCTTCACCCCGTCTCTGCCTGCTGCTGCTGCAAGAAGGAATGAAGGAATAGCTGAAGAGAATCCTGACAAAGAAAGGTTACCAGGGCAGACTGTGCCCTCGGTTAAACTATGCGCTCGAGAGATGACATGAGTGCTGGGCAGACCAGTGCCAACATTACACTGAGCTGAAAAGCCTGACGTTCCTCCACCTCTGGGGATTCTAACTCTGACACAGAGCAGAGATTTCACTGCAGATGAAGAACCAGGTGTATACAGTTATTCATGAGGTTAATTGGAGACTTATTTTATATGTACTAAGCTGTAATGCGCATTTAAGGAAGTATTCTGTTAGGCATGGAGACTCCAGGCAGACACACACTGAGTAATATGTTATTCTAACAGCACCTAAAATGTGTATGTATGTGAAAGTATGACAGCTAGGGCAGAGCACCTTGTGTTTCCAGTTTAAACATTTAGACATTCCTGCAAGATAAGCTCCTGGAGCGGCAAGTGTGTGCAGAGGCATTAGAGCTGACCCCCTGTCTCCTCCCCAGGCCTCCCTCACACCATCCCTCTTTCCCTCTTACTTTCCTTCATCTAGAAACAGACCTGGAGACACAATGGGAGTATGCGCTCTGGGTGGTGGAGATGGTTTTTATGAGTGTGTGTAAGCATGCATGTGTGTACCTATTTTGAGTATTTACACATTTAAGGAGTTTTAAGTGGTTGAGTGGGAGAAAACAGTGAATGTGAAGGACCACAAATGATAAAGATGAAGGAGTATGGTCAAGTATCTCTTTACTATGCTGATATATTTCATTGGATGTTTCTGCATATTCTGAGTGTTTGCATCTGTTTTGTTATTGGCAGAAAGATGATAGTAGTCTATCATCCTCATCCTAACAGGTAATACACATATGCTTAAGTTTGTGCAGCAATCTGATACTTACAGTAACTTGTACTCATGTAATGGAGTTGGGCCAAAACTCTGATATTGTAATTTTACTGGACCATATTTTATTGGTGCCATATACTGATCAGATATTGACCTGCAGGCCTTCCACCAATTCTCCATTTAACATCATTTCATTCCCCAAATTGTGAGAGATGGACACCAAAATGTCTTTTCTTTTTGCCTTTTTAGTGGCATTTTTCTACTTCAGTTCCAGACTTTGCCATATTATCATACCTGATTGCCTTACAAAGTGAGAAATATTTCAGAATTTCTGTATCATGACAACATTATGTGCAACATAACGACAGCATCATCACTTGATATGCGTTCCCACCTTTATGATATAGCATGATTCAGTGTGTACATACCATAAGAATGCGCCGGTAGCTGTCACGATCAATACCCCATAGTTTGAGATCAGTCTTTGCTTTGACGGTGGCAGCTCTTGGAGTCCCGTAGATAAGGGCCAGCTCTCCAAAACTACCTCCTTCTCCAATACTGGTCACCCATTCTCCATTCACATAAACCTATGGAAACAAGAATCAGTTACAGAGAGAATCTTAATGCATAAAATCAAATATCCTAACATATAATTGCTAGTTTAATCTTCTCTCTACATCCTAAGACATCTCCACCCCTTCTTATCCCCCCTCCTCAGTTTCCAGGATGTTTGATATGCTCACTCGGCTTGTCCCTAAGTATTTGATCCCCTCTAAGCCTTCAAATGAGACCCTCTAAAAGGCCCTCTATCCTTCCTATCTCTTCATCCATCCCTTTTATTTCCTCTGTCCTGTCTTGTTAGGACATTCCCTTTGATTTTGGAGTGATGGAAAGAAAAGCTGCTGCTGTCTTTGCAGGCCACCTCTCAGAACTCAGACAAACATGCACTCTCCCATGATCAGTCACTAGCACCCACTCAAAGACTGCTTGATTTAGGCCAGCTACTATAGCTCTATGGACAATACAGCCTCATTGAGGCTCATTCGCAGCGTCTCTGGGGCCGTTACGGTTTCACCTGTCGGCACACTATCCATGATCTTGTTGACTTAATAACACAGAAAGAAAGGAGGAGAGAGGGGGAGGGTTTATCCTTTTGACGGTTGTTGTGAATTGCCAGAATTGTTTCAAGCCATTATCTGAGGCTCAGTAGACCACAGGGGACTCATCCCTCACTATAAACTGGGAAAGCTTCAAAGAGATGCTCAATGCTGGCTACAGTTACGTCAACCTTAGACAGTTCACCCATATGGATTTTCTGACGGTGTTACAGTAGAGGATGGCAGTATTTTGTGCTCTTTCTCTATTCATTTTTGCAGATGCCTGTACCATAAGGTTAACATATGCTATAGCTAGTCAGGTAGAGTCGCCTCATCTGCTCAAATAACCAATGTTGAGTCAATATTTCAAGTATAAAGTTAGAGGAAAAAAATGCAAAAAAGGTAATACATAAGGACTGAATTAGGAGTTTGAAAACATGACTATTGTATCAAATCAGTACTGTGCTAAGGGTAAATGAAGTTCATGGTGAAAAAGAACAATTCAAGTCTTGAACAATGTATGCACTGTTGCAGCTGTCACTGAATACTCAATATGTGAATATCTACAGTAAACTGTGGGAGTCTGGTGATAATTAAGAAGCAGCAAATCACAAGTGCTGGAAGGTGGATAGGCAGGCAGTGTTGCTGTGTATTTCTGTTTGTAGTTACTGGGAGTGCATTTCGTTATGAATGCCCGTGGGTTGTTAGTGTGTGTGTGTACGTGTGTGTGGATGTGGGGAGGGGGGTTCTCTGTTGTCTATTTGGCAGCATTTATTTGATTCCACTCAAAATGCTATGTCTGCCTTAAAGATCCTCTTAAGAAATAATTGCTAAAAATTAAGATAAAATTACTACAAACATTTTTTCCAAGGCCTCTGTTTACTAAATCATAGATTTTGTGGTTCGCCCATATAAATACAGGGTCATGTCTGTAAGTGAATACATTTATGTGTAGACATGGAGGGGTGTTTACATCAGTGGCAGTGGTTGTCAGTTTTCAGGCAGTTTATGGGATGTCGGCAGATTTACACCCATGTCTAATGAGAGACATCTCTACACTTTAATAACTTCGGCACTTAGCTTGAAGTTGTTTAGTGCCTGAGCTGTGGCTGGGAGGCAGCAGCTGTCTATAAAGACAGGGGGATGGATGTAGAGTGAGGTCTATAGGACATATGAGCATGAGGACTGAGAGGTGGGTGAGGATGGACTCTTCAGGACAAAATAAAAGCAGAGTGATGCTGAAGGTAAGCACTACAGAATATATTAACCCATAAAGACCCAGTGTGACTTTTCTGACAGTTCCCAAATTAATTTTTCTCTCTTTTTAACCCATTTTAAGTAATTTATCACCATTTATTGTAATATAATCCTCTGTATTTTGTGAATTTTCAGTGAAAATCAAGTATTTTCTTATATTTAATTTACTGATCATGTAGATGTTCATAAAAGCTCAGATTAAAGTTGAGGGTAATTATATAAAAGAACAGAGAAAACTGAAAAAAAATTGCCTTTTTCAGCAAAACTATCAATAACTGAACATAAACCAAGTGTGTCCATCCACTGTCCTTGATCAAACTCCGTGGATTTTACCGGTGAATCAATGTTGTAGAAGATGACGGTGTTTCCTTGTTCATTACAGAGCCTCTGAACGTCCAAATGGGTCATATCTGATGACCATGAAAAGATGAGAAACTGCATTTTACACCAAATATTTACATGGACTGATAGGTTTAGTTGATCAGAAGTTATTAAACAGTTCAGATCAGTAGATGCTTTTGGTCGTCGGTGGATGTTTGGGTCATTATAGGTTTGTCAGGTACATTGTTGGGTATCAGTCTGGGACATTGGACCTTATGGGATAACAGTGTCTGGGCACAACTAAAAACAAACCTAGACAATGTGTCTACCATTTTCTGATGCAAAACATTAAACCCTTTATTATGAGAGTTAGATAATAAATGAGATGTTAAATACTATCAGTACACACTTGGTCTAAACATGGGATTGCACATCCACCCAACTTCTGTAGAAAACAAGACATCTTTCAAACAGAACTGACAGAACTAACATGCAAAAAATGAATGCTTATCAAGACAGCATTGCTACACTTTTTTCCATCTCTCAGGTAGGTGGACTATATCAGCATGCTTGACCAACCACGCAAACCTGCTTCTCTTTCCATATCCACTGTCTCTGTACCAACCTCTGTAAGTTGATAAGGTCACTTCCTGTTTAACTTTCCATCAGCTCCTGTTTTATCTCTCCACTTAACTCTATCGCTGTTTTAGGCTCACTAAGACAAAAGACGTTCTCAGTTCGACTGCCTTCAAAGAGAGCTGGAGTCTACAGCGCCGTGTTCTGATTGTCATCGGAGTGGAGGTGAATTTTGATAAGAACAAAACACAGGAGCAATCCAAACAACTGTTCATTGTCTTAACATGAGGTGAGAGAAGTGGCTTTTTCCACTGACTTGCAAATCTCTCATATGAAGAGGAGCGGCATATCGGAAGCATTTTAGGATTGCATTTGCTTCCTTTTACTGAAATACATTTTAATAATTTAATAACTTAGTGTTCATGTCAGCCACTTACGTCCACTTCTCCTTGGTCAATCACATAGAAGTTGTCACCTTCATCACCTAAAAGGAAGAAAAAAGAAAACAAAGGATTTTGTGACAGATCCAAAGTCTTTACTTATTACTTATTATCATTTTTTTTCCTTGTAATCACTCAGACTACTGACTTCTAAAGTAGTTTTAACACAACAAACCAAACTTGTCTAGAAGAGAGAAACCTAGAAAAAAAAAATAGATGTGACAGGAGCATACTGCGGTTTTAAAGAAATTTGACAGGAATTGTGACATTGGATTTTTCAGTTGTTAGCTAAAAGCATCAGGCTCAAAAAGAGTGGCCTTTCAATTGATCCGTCACATAGGGCTCTGGGGAAATAATGAAAGACGAGTAACCACATACACCTCTCTCTGAGACTATTTTATAAGATACTGGTCTGTGTATGTCGCAGTTTTCAAATTAAAAAATGGAAAAACGCAAAATGACCTGTATTTCATTTTTCATTTTAAAATCGGTGAACGAAAAACAGTTGTTGTTCTTCTTAAAAATAAAAAAACTGACTCTTTAACTGACTTCAGGTGCTGTGGAAAATGGAAAACTGGACTTGAGAAAAATGTTGTTCCTTTTCCATTCCCATTTTGCTGTAGGTAGGTCTTTTTCAATGACCCGGATGACATTGTTTTCCTGAGTTTTCCCACGAGACTGACGAAACAGAAAAAACAAACAAAACCGAAATCAGATGGCCATGACATACACAGACCAATACTGTACAAATGCAAGTCTATAGAAAGGGGTAATAGTGGGGTAATAATGCATGTGTAAATGTGAAATCAACATCCATATGTATTTTGCTCAGTTAAATTGGATTGTGTATAAGTGCGTCTGTGTATGACATGTTCTTGTGTGTCTCTCATGGAGTTGAAATGATCAGAGCACCTTGTGTGGAAAGTTCACAGGAGTTCACATGGCTAATTAATACCGAGTGGAGAGTGCTCGTTAATCATACAGCTCTATTTGTCACACAAATGCTCCTTGTCTGTCTGATGTGTGTCCCAGTGGAGACCCCAGACACACACAACCTGCAGCGACCTGGCCCTCTGCTATCTCTTTCTGTCTCTGCCTCTCTTTCATCTCATCTATCTCTTTCAAATCCCTCTCACTCTGTCTTTCTTTTCTTCAACTCTTCCTGTCTTTTATCACGTCAGTTTTCAAGCCTTTGTTACGCGCCCCTCCAATCCCCCCTCCGCCTGAGAGCGCAGGCAAATATTTGACCAGAATGCACACGCACACTCAGAGGCTGGTGGATTTGTGTCAACACAAGGTAATTGTTGTGCACACTGTTAAAAGTTCTTTGGCTGCATTTGAAAGGACAACATTGATTGCATCCTTGGGATATAAGCTGTTTGTGCATCATGAAGGACCCTTCACATATTCCGCCTCTTTCATTAAGAGCCAGCAAATGCAAAAACAAGCAGTTTCAGCTTCAGCTTCAATAACACTACTCTAATAGCCCAAGCTGTACACAGGGAGTGTCAAGTCTTACGGTGTTGCCCTTTTAATTTTGTTTTTATATATCTGGCATCTCATGAAGAATGGGAGACGTTTCATATATCCTTTTAAATGCCTTAATACTCCATTGGTGTTTTTTATGTATTATTATGTGCTAATGTGGTACTGCACTGTCTAACTGCTGTGTATTATCTTAGGTTTTTGTAGTTTTGCCATTGGAGTTTTGTGTAACACTACAACAAGGGCAAATATCTGTGAATGGAAAAGAGCATCTTTTTCTCTTGTTTTCTATCCACAGTACCGGTGCTCCATTGTTGTCCAAAATTGAGTTTTTCCTTTTAGTATTGTAGATTTGATAGTTTATTTTCCTTTTCCTACTAATAGTTGGTTACATTTAACCTGTAACAGCAAATGGAATTAACTTTAATTTACTCTGTTTAAGAAATATAGTCATCCCTTCACTAGTTTTTGTGTGAAATCCACTTTTTGTTTAAATAGCATTCTATGCACAGAGTTAATAAATCCTTACTGTGTCTAAATAGTGTGTGAATGTTCAGTAACTGTGGTGATTTCTTGAAGCTCTACAGTAGTCCAGACATTACCAATGACATCAGCAGTGTAAATGCTGTACACTGTACCCTATAGTGTTTAAAACAATGGGCTGTCTGGGACTCAGGGCCGGTAAAGTTCGCCTAGTCTTATTATCACCAAATTAGGACTGATATACCCTTGGATGCTGTCTTAAAAGTAGATGGGAGTGACTAAGTGGGTGTGTTCACTTAAGTGTGTGGGTTATGTAAAAGCATGCATGCATGCATGCATTCTCTCTCACAAGTGTAACCTTAGTGATTTTGTGCAGGTGTGAATGCAGTGCTATCTAAAATTATCTGCACTGGTCTGAGAGACTGTGTTCTCAGTGTTTTTTAATGGGTGGTTAAAACGTGTCTGTGTTTGATAGGAGTTTGAGTGGGGGGCACTGGAAAAATACAGTCTGGCGCGGCTTGGCTCTGTGTTCCTTCAAAGTCCAGGGATGTCTAGAGTGAAGACTTTGACGACTGCGGTTAAGAGGAGGAGAGAAAGACCTGACATCTGGTGCAGAATGAGGGGATGTGTGGGTGAGGATTTGAAGAAAAGGGGGGGAATGGGCTGTATGTACACAGACAAAGTCAAACTTGAGAAGTGCAATAGATGCCTTCATTGATTTGTGTAATTTACTTAATTTATTTATTTCCACTAAAGTAGCTGAGTGGATCAAATCACTGCCAAGGCAAGAAATGTTAGAATCATCTGCATTTACGTAACTATTGAAAAAAGACAGAAGCACTGTTAGAAATTGGCCATTTTTCTCTGTCTATGTTCCAGTTATGTATTCATGATTATAATTATGTTTTTGAGTTTAATGCTCAATAAGACAGAGTCTTAACATTATGAACAGCCCAGACTCCTCAGATTATCAGTTATATAACCTGAAATTACAGTTATTCACAATTACGACTACATTTACCTGATAAAGTGGATACTTACCCTGCTGGATGACTGTTTCTCCCGCAATATGGGTGACCGGGAACATGGCATCAAATATGTCACTAAAACAAGAAGAGGGAAAAAAAAGGAAAGAAACGAAAAACAGTGAAAACACAGCATTGTTTATCCATATATTTACTTTTACCATGCAAAAATTACCATATTTTGTTTACATAGGTACATATTTATTGCACACAAATGATTCTTTTCCTTGGTGCAGTAGAAAAGACAAAGCAGGCCTAATCACTGCATTGACTCTGTCATCTAAAGCCATTATTCATTGCCAGGCAGGTAGCATAGCCAAAAAGACAAGCCTGGGAACTCTGGATGACCCCACCACACATAGCCTGACTCCACACCTACTTAAATTTCATTACTAGTAATATCCAACTAATCACTTCTGTCATTAAAAATCATTAAAAAAGGTATGGACCACTTATTAGCCAAAGCCTGGTTCATTGTCAGGTTAAAAAGCATTCACTCAATAATGTCTCTGACAGTACTTTCTTGAGTGTTAGGTTACAAATACTTATTTCTACTGGTATTTATGCCAAAACACTGTTATTCTGGTACTTTCTCCACATCTTTAGACCTTTATTAGTAAAGCACATAAGCCCAAACATGACTGTTGTTTCAGCCGATGATCAAAGCTTGTACCTCTGAGTATATCTTTTGAAAAGGCACTGAGAAAACAAGCAAAATGCCGGCTGTGCCTAAGCACTTAATTTCTGTTTCAGCCCGGCAGGGAAAGCGCCTGTTAGACTGCTCCTAATCGGGCCGTTTAAATGCATGAAGCCTCCTCAGATTAAAGTTCCACTGCTGGGATGTGTTGGGACAAGAGTAAACTCTGTATCCTTCCTCTCCTCCTCCCTTCCTATTTCTCACCTTCAGGGTATATTTATCTATCTAATCAGCTGCATACCACCCGTCTTTTAGAGGAATATAGAAAAAACAATAAGAGAGGGTCAGACATATCAAAGACAAGACCTGCTGAGTGAATGTGGGGCAAGTTTGAGCCCTGTGTGTATGTTTGAAGCAGTGCATTTGTGTCGGAGATTAAATTCCTTGTGAAAACACAGGTTTGTACAAAATAATGTGTGGGTGTTGAGTATGTCTGTGCTCATGACAGTACAACTGGCTCTGCAGCACTTGCTAGTGCAAACACTGCAGTGTTGCTGTTCACCGGTAGAGAAAAAAACTACAGGTCAACAGATGTTAGGGATAGATCTGAGAGTGTTATTCAGGCGGTTTGGAAGTGAATGGGCTGTGCTGGTATTTGTTTATGTGACACTGAATAAAAAGCAGACTTAAGAAGGTGGATTTGAGCCAACTACACCTACAGGTAGACCCTTTGTATCACAGCTGGCCACTGACTCACATGTACCAGAAGACGACCAGTGCACATGCACGGCAGAAAAAAACAAACCTTTGAAGTAAAGAGGGCTAAAAGATGCATGGTCACAGTTAGGTAGCGTGTATATACTGTTGGTCACATAAAATATAACCTCCAGTCCACATGGTGCTGTGCGTGCAAAAAGCTCACTACTTTCTGCCTGTCAACAACCTTATACACACTTGTAATAACATGGTGCAGCAAAAGCATTCATGATGAAAACACATACACTGACACTCGCATACAACATGCATATTCAAAAACCTTTGATGGTGATTAGTCACAGCCACATCTGCAGGAGTGCCCTCAACCCTCCACACATCTGTGGCCACCTGCGCTCGGCATGAAGCCTGTTTATTCAGGGAGCTCTGGAGCAGTTAGTTTCAGGTCACGTTTAACTGCTAGTGTGGGGTTTATTGAAATATTGGCCTAAGCAAGACAGGTTCAGCAGGAGACATGACTTAACAGCAAAATACTGCTTGAATACAAATTTTACATCATCACAGTCATTAACTAACTCACTGTCACAGCGAATAACATTAAAATATATTCTGGACATCAAAATGACTCAGTCTGTATCGAATTCTAAACAGATAAACAATAAATTATGAGCATGTGACAATCTAGTCGCATCATTCCAGACTGAACCACAGTCATCAAAAGGCACCAAACTTCAGGTAATTACCCATGACCACCTCTTTTTTTCCATGCCCTGCCACTCTCCATCCTTCCCTGAATGCATCACTGAGCACAACAAAGACACTCATGCAGGTAATTACTTCCCCTCATCTTTACCTGTCTCTTTCCCTTTCTTCATACCCAACTTCCTCCCTGTCTGTTCTCAATCACTTTTTCTCTTCCCTCTCAATTACCCCTTTCTTCCTTCTAATTCCCCGCTGCTCCGCCTATTTCTTCCCTTCTCTTGGTCTATCGCCCCCTTCCTGCCTCTCAAAGATGAAGTGATTAATCTTGTCCTTTATGCTACCTGTACCCTCTCTGACCTTACAAATGGCAGAGAAACCCTCCTTACAATGGGTGTGCTGTTCTGACAGAGACCAGGCAGACACAGCGGGGGCTTGGGAAGTTCACCTCCACCCGAGGGAATGAGACAAAGCTTCTGTCATGCTTGAGATATCTAGAGATACCCAGCACTGCACAGGCATTTACACCAGGAGAAAAATGCAAACATGCATCCATATAAATTCCCACTTGTTTGTTTTTTTCATCCTACCATCACTGACATAATTCTGATGTCATTTGAATCTCTTACAAACCATCTACTCATGTACAGTCACATTTCCTGTCCAGATGACATCACACTGACAGTACTTATCCTGTGTGTTTCAAGTTTAAAGGGTGAACTGATGAAGTCAAAACATATACGACTGGTGAGAAAGCATATAATAAAGAAAAACATGTCTGTCATGCCCTGTAGAATTACCTCAGTCACCTAAAAGAGCTGCCATCTCAAAATGAATGTTGCACTGTGGATGCGCACAGTGGTTATGTCTCTGGTCTTCATGTATGGAAATAATATGACAAGTTTATTCATCCTTCACACTAATGTACATGCATGAACAATGCACCACAAGGCCACATTACTCACAAATATCCAGAAAAAATCATCAACAAAACCATCTACTGATCTAAAATGCTAAATGAATTCTGAAACACTAATCCTATCAATACATTTTAATATTTCGGGTAAAATGTGGTTTCACAGCAGCAGCAGATATGATCTATTTGGATGTTCAGAGGCCCCATAGTGAACACAGAGACGCATTATTTTCTCTAACACTGACCAACTAATATAGCCCATGGAGTTTGACAAATGGTACTGGTGGTAGATCATTTTTTCTACCATTCAGTTAATATATTTTGCTCAAAATTGCTTCTTCTTCACATCTACCCTATCAGGAAATTAAAAAAAAATAAAAAATAGGACAACACCTGATTTCCACTGAAAAATGCTAAATACCGGGGATAATATACCAATACATTGCTCAGGAAAGGTTAAATGTAGAGAAAAAACATATTTTGAAGTTGTCACAAAAACAGTTCAAGATGTTTAAGGGTTAATTCAATTAAATCTGTCTGCTTGATGTTGCTGGTTTGACTGTTCTTCTGGATTGTATTCAACAGCCTCTCACCTCGTCCCTCCTTTAATCTCTGCTACATCACAACTGTTTATTTGTTCAGCAGCAGACTCCTTATCTCTTACATTAGTACCTCAACACACAGCGCTGCCATTATGCCATTAACACCAAAAGAGCTCTTAAACAGAGCAGCATGCCGCCATGTCTTTGTGTTTCTAAATGGGCCGCAGAATGTTGAGTTACACAAGCATTTAATGCGGAAACCCATCCAGAGTACTTGCTCTGTCTGGGTGGAAGAGGTTTTGCAATCATCAAAATAATCAACAACTGCACAGCACAGGGGGAACTTCCCAGCTCTCAAAGTTGTGCCCTGGCTTGGCAGAATCATGCCACTGGTTTGGCTGGTGTTCATGCCATAAGTGCTTGAAAGATTAATTCCCACTACCACAGTCAACAATAATTCACTGCTGGTTGTAGCAAATGGGAACAATAGTCTTATAGTCTTAGAACTCTAAAATTGCAAGGAATGAAGAATTAAAAAAAATAAATAAATTGGGGGATACAGATTTGTAATAGGTTAGAGGTTGACATAGATAATAAATTGAGATAATCATGTGCTCCAGAAAAAAAAATGGTGAGGGATTACACATATTTACAATGTTTACATAGTTACACACACATTTGATGATTTGACAAAGGGAATGAGGGAATTTTTAGTATTATCATCTGTGAAAGGCCCCTTTATTTTTGTTATAAAATGAAGCCTCTAAGAATGTTTAATAATGTTTTCAAGAATGTGTTTCACCCTTTGCTTTCCCTGACTCTGACTGTGAGTGAAGGATTTGTACATGAACATGAATCATTTCTGATAACTTTATTTCATCACAGACATGCCTCCAGTTTTTGGTTCTCACTTTTCTCACTGGCCTCTACAAGTGGAAAAAATTAGCTTGAAAGAGGTGGTTTCATGTATTACTGTGCATAAATTGTGGTGACAGCTGTGGTGGTTGTTTGCTTTTAATAATGACAAACTATCCGTCTGATAATCTACTCTGATCAAACCACACTAACGCAGTCAGATAAAGCAAACTTCTAAACCTCAAATTTTATTGATGCTTGTTTATACATGCATACAGTACATATTTAATGTTATAGAGTTGATAAGATTAGAAACCAAGGGGGCTAGGGCTACATACTTATCCAACCAATCATTAAAAGCTCTTGCAAGGCTCCAGAAATGCACTGAGCAAATTCCCAACTGCTTAAACTAAAGCAGCAGGTTGCTGTGGTTGATATACACAGGGATGGCTTTTGATTACTCAGCACAATGGTTACAACATACAAACAAACAGAACAAGAATGCAAACAAATCTGATTTTCACTGATGATGGTGGTAAAATGAATTGTTTACTAGCCTGTTGTGTGACTCATTATGGGTATATCACAGTATAATGGAAAACAGTTTTATGAGGCTGACTAAGTGGCGTACAGTTTAATGTCCAGAGTTTAAAGTTGAGCACAACCAGCCAAAGTTACACAGAACAACCAGCCCACCCCACTGTGTGTACAACATGAAAACCGTCTAATTACATAAACATACCAGCATGAGCATATACTGATGCATTCACCGACTGACACACAACGCTGACAATAGGCAGCCGAGTGTGTGTGAGAAAAAAGGGAGATGAAGGAGCTGTAATTATAAAGCACTGAAGCATTCAGGGAGGATATTTATGACATGAAAGCTCTTGGCACGCGCCTCATCTCTCCCTGGAGGCTCAGAAAATGTAGAGGGACTGGGCCATGCCAGCTGCTGCTCATTTTTTTTCACACTGACCCACAAAACCTTTAAAAAAAAGCAGCAATGTGAACTGTATCTTAATAGACTACATTCTCTGTTGACACACTGATATTGACCACTTGCACTGGTATGGATAATTCATGATAATAAGCAGAGGAGTTTAGAAGGTAACAAATTAAAAGACCAGTACTTGATTTCATTATTTTGTACCCATTTAGGATTTTTTTCCCCCCTTTTTAATTGTATTGGTCTATAGCTTGGGGTTAAATTACATATAGTACAACAATACTTATGTATATTAAAGCTACATAATGCTGAATATTTCCCATCTGATTTACTTTAACATACAGTTTGTACAAGTGCGGGCTTATAACAGAAAAGCTCAACGGAGCAGGCAACCACGCAGCACAGAGGTGGTCCAAGAGGTTTACAGGTGGACGTAACAGTTTACGGCTAGTGGCAATGAACACTTAAAGATGGTCAACAATGTGGGATGGGAGAGGAAGCCAAGGTCAGTGAAAGAGAATGGGAACTTTCACTTCTCCACACTCACCCTGCCTTTTCCCAGACTGCTCTTGGATTTAGTCCTTAAGCTCTACGACTCCAGGTCTGATAAAAATCAGAAGCGCCAAAACACAGTGGTCATATAATTAGCACTGGTCTATTGCACAGTAAAAACATAAACCCTTAACAGAACTTAAGAGTGCTGATATTTTTGCCTCAAAGATATAATGGAGGCTAATGTTAATGTGCATACGTGGAGGTCTAGAATGAGCTGTGTGATTAAAAGCTGTAAGTTGTATTTAAAAACCAGCAGAGGGCAGGGAGTACACTGTTAAACCCACACACCTGGATTTGTGGGGTTTATAAGGAGTGTAAACATGGATGCATCCTGTTCCCTCAATGTATGGATGTGTCTGAGTATCTGTGTAAAGGTGGTGATCTCTGTGACCTGCACACTGCTGTGAAACTGTGAGTGTACTGCAATAGTCGGACCACCTAAGAGAAGGAGAAACATATTTTTATGAGTTACGAAAAACCCAGAAGCCGCAACATTTAATGAAATGTTATTGACAGATGAGTAAGTAGTGCAGTGAGCCAATCAGATGTAGGAAAACTTCACGCTGATGATGACAGAGTCAACCAAATAAATCTTGTTATTATTTCGACTGTTGATAAATTCTACCTTATTATGTATCTAACGATGTAGGAGCAATATATTTCACAGTTGCGCAAGCTACAAAAAGTCTGGCAAAGATTCAGAGACTGACAGTAGCTTTCTTGAAACCTTTGAGCCTTATTGAAACAGAAGTCCTCAAATAAACCATCAGGCTGAACTAACACTGAACTGACTGTGGCACCTTGGACCCTGCTCGCCTGCCAACGCCAGCTTCATGAGAGGGTAAATTGCCTTTATCACCTCCTCACTATACACTGTATTTAGTGCCAGTGCTTTCTTCGCGTTGTCATGTCACTGGCATGGAAATAGGAAGGACAGGCTTGGACGTGTGGGCTCAAATAGGAGAAAAAGTAGTGAGAGAATTGGAGTTCTTGGGGAAGAATGTAGTGCAGAGAGAGAGAGAGAGAGAGAGAGTACAGAGAGAGGACGCAGTGAATAGCATACAACTTAGGCCAATAAAATCAATTTAACACCTTTATCACAGTCACATCTATGCAAATGGACAATGACACACACACTGTCACTCACATGCACAAGCTTTAAAAATCTCATTTGTAATGCTGTCAGCTTCAATGATAATCTTGTCGAGTTTGCCAAGCCTCATTTATTTACTGTGTCTACTGCCTGGAAAATACCCATCACATGCACACACATTCATGTTGGCATCAGTGACATGAGGGGCAGAGTTGCATGTCTGAGGATGAAAGGAGGGACAGAAAAGGGTGCATTTGAGGATGGGTGTGAGGAAAGCAGGATGTGTTGGAAGGTACGGAAAATAATTCATATTAATATGCATCCATACATTTCTTTAAAGTTTAAATAATTGTGAAACTTAGACCTGTATTCAGAATTAAAACCTAACTGATGTGTATTAAGTGACACGGCTACTTTACAGGCCTACCTACTGATCCAACTCATACCACCTGCTGATGCGGCTATGATGTCACCCTAAAAATATCATAAACATGTCCTGTTGCCACTCAATAAACTCTCCCTTACTCATCTAATATTTGATCAGTATGGTTATTATAATAGAACTCTGCTCACTAAAAACTTTTCACCTTTTTTTAGATTTGTTTTATCTATAGTCACTTCAGATCACATTTTCAATAGCCATACATTTTCACACTTTCGTAATGCCTCCTTTCTCCTTTGTTGTTTGCTTCGGGGCAAGAAAAAGCAAGCTCCTTCCTCCACTTAGCGGGAAAAAGGGTCAAGCTGAATAAGGTGTTGACAAGCCTAAGCCCCGGCCTCTCTGATGTGTCTACAGGGGACGTGCCGCTGGAATGAAAGGGGGAGACACTGTCTTTTTTAAACAGAGACAGGGGCAAAAAGGGATCATTTTCAACCAGTTAAAATCATATTATTTGCACATAAAACAATCCTATTCATTGTGTAAACGTGTCGAAGGTTGTGCCTCGATTTCTCTCCCTCCCTACCTCTATCGGTTTATCTCGCTCTCTCACACACTCATATCCTGACACGTCGCTAAACATCACACAACAAGCCGCTATCCCGGGGGCATGTCTTTTCCTCTCCAATCTCCACCACCCTCTCCTTTCTTTCACAGAGGACAAGCACGAGAACAAGATAACTATTTGAGAAGTGGATTGGGACACAAATTGTCCTTTGTTGGAGCTTAAACTGAGAGGTGTTTACACAGTGTGGCACATTATACATGCACACTCAAAAATGTAAATATGCACTGATTCTCCAAGTGGCAAAAAAAAAAAAAATGCCCCAAAGCCTGAAGAAATGGAAAGAGTGATGAATAGATGACTAGATGGAGGGAATTAAAGAAGAGGTATCCATTGCTGAACTGCTAGGGGCTAAAACTGACACAATATTCATTTGTGTGTGAGAGTTTGTATTGTATATGGGTGTATAAACCTCATCAACCAACACTCCGGGCAGTGAGGTAAGAGGTTTGCCGGGTGCATAAAAGGGGAATAGCTGACATTCAATAGCTGACATCTGACTGACGTAAGGCCTTCCCAGCTGTAAAGTTGTACAGCTTCAGACACAGCCTGCAGACCTATGTTGAGCAACCAACTAGTACCACCTG
This sequence comes from Apogon hyalosoma, assembly GCA_037367295.1. Taxonomy (NCBI): domain Eukaryota; kingdom Metazoa; phylum Chordata; class Actinopteri; order Kurtiformes; family Apogonidae; genus Apogon; species Apogon hyalosoma. Next base: position 22,480,181 of record JAPQRP010000029.1, on the reverse strand, counting down.
TAAATGTGCTAATACCATGGAATGTGGTCATATTAGCAATTGCTATGATGTATTTTTATTTAACAGTCACAACATACAGCAACTTGATATAGATGTACGATTCTGCAAGATGTCTCCTCAGACAGGCTTTAATCTAAAAAAACTCAACCAGTGATGACCACAAACCAATAAGGAGGTCATGGGAGAATTAACACACTATAACTAAACTGTTGTCTGTGCTTGTGCACTGGAACCTATCACAGTAGCATAGACAAAGTGGACGTGATGTATACAATAGGAGGCAGTGGGCCAACCCTGCCTATTCTTTTATGGTGCTGGGCTACTTTGTCCCCTGCTAATGTGTGATGGTCAGTGAGTGGGTTGTACTTCAAGCCTGGATGAGCTATAAAGCCACTGAAGGGTTGCAGGAACATGATGTTCTCACAACAGGGGCATACACTGGCTGGGAGGTCACTGTCATGCATACTTGTACATTTAACCTGCATATTCATCAACATGAAATGAAAAGTGACTGATCAGTGTCAACCTGACCAATATAACAGCTTGTTTCCCTCCTTTTTAATACAGGACAAACATGTACATATGTGCATATGTGAAGGAAAACACCATAGAGACGATTTTCATGGCTTGCACATTAGGAATTGCACCCACAAACATAGATGGCTAAACACATACATTGATGGTATAAGCAGATGAAAAAGGCAGGCATGAATCATTGCAAGTTGGAAAACTGACTGACTCTTGGGGCGCATTTAGGACAGAATGCAGATTTCTAAAAGGACTCCAGCCACTCACTCTAGTACATGACTCACCAGTTTCTGAAGAGCAGATGAAATGAAGCAAGAAATAGAGAAAGATCACAGGGGAGCAAGAGTCCACTAGGAACAGGCTCAAACACAGCAGAGGATATGATAGAGAAAAGTTTTTAAATACCTGTGCACATGTGTATATCTGTATGTTTGTGCAAACATGTGTTGACATGCATGAATCTGTCTTTGTAAACTTGTGAGTATGTAGACTGGCTGATATGAATAAGTGCTTCTTTCAAGTGATAAATTAGTGTGCATGTCTTGTGGTCTGCGTGGGCATGAAGGTAAAGATATCCAAGCTGGTGTACTGGGGGAGGTGAGACTATTAGACTTCTGTGTGCAGGATGGTGGTGGTGGGGATGGTCGAGATTCAGTCAGGCCTGCAGCTCTCCTGTGGAGAGTGACCTCATCGACTGGCCCCTGGCATTGTGGCAGCAGCACAAAGCCATGCAGGGGACAGAGAAAGATGACTACACATGAATGTGGGGGAGGGACCGGGTGTGGGTTTGGATGTAGATGTGAATGAGACTGAGTGAAGAAGAAAGACAGGAAGAGAGGAGAGAGGAGTGAATTCTGAAAAGAGGGGAAAAGAGGACCACCAGGATCTCAGGAAGAACAGGGAAGAAAACACACCGTGAGTAAATGAGGGGACAAGTCTGACAGGAAACACACACAAACAACTAGACTAAACAAAACACAACAGAAACCTGCTAATTTGTTCATGCTGTAGACGGCTGTTATTTCATAGCCCACCATAAAATACAAATCATAGACACGGTTAACCATCATCCACCTGAACACGCAGCATCTCCACTCAATGACGGGAAAGCAAACATAACATAAACATAGACATTCACTCCCCACAGAAGTGTGAGAGACTCTAGGGAACTTCCTCCATCTTTATCCTCCGTTTACAAGAAAAAAAAGACTTGAATGAGGAGATAATAGCCATCCACTGCTACTCAGTACCACCACATCCTGTTCCCTCTGCCCGGTGTACTGCCAGGAAGAGCAGTCTCCAGGGAGTCACCTAACACATGTGTCAACACATGCAAGACAGTAGACACACAATAGTCTGGGACGTATGCATTTTTCTCCAGCACAAGGATTAATTTCTGTCTAGCATAGGCATTGAGAGGTATCTGTATGATCTGTGTGAGGCAAAAACACCCCCTAGGGGCTGCTCTTCGGTAATAACATGCACCAAATTCATACATGTGTCTCCTGTATGTCATTTGAGGCACAGTAGATATGGATATGACTGCATTTTGCCATATTTGATCAAAACTATATTGCCTGTAGGGTGACTAAAAACCGGTGCCTCTCATTTTGTGAGCTTTCACTGTTCTCAGCCTCCACAGCTACTGATAGAAGCGTGATAAAATGAGGAAGTTATCAGATACGATGACAGGAGACGTGTCCATCTGATACTGTTATGCAGTATCCTATCTCCAGTTGCATCCTCTTTGTTTTGTCCCCTAACGCTGATCTTAACTAAACTTCTGCAGGAAAATGAGACAAAGCTACTCTTTCTCAGGCAGTATAAGTGTCTTTCCTTCAAAAATGCTTGTTTATTTAGGTTTTCTGTCACTCACTGATTTATTATTGTTTTGGCATCTCTCTTCATGCACACACAGACTGGGTGCTGGGCTTTTTACACTAAAAGATGTTCCATGTCCATCGACGGGGGCCAGTGAGGAAGGTACAAAGGTCAGGGTTTAGGGTTAGAGGTCAACTAATCTGTCACTTCATCAACTCATTACTCTGGTTGTTAATTAGGATTAAAGCAGGCAGGATGATGTAAGCCTTTACATCCTTTACAACCCCTTTCACAAATGCAAATAAAGACTTTTTGATGGATAAAATTTATACAGTAGGCAAAAGGAATATATATATATAT